>CABHPQ010149597.1:0-17996 GCA_902168405.1 Peromyscus aztecus
TGAAAAGCCCACCCTAGTAGGATTGGTAACTCAGAGAACCTGTACCCCTGGCACTACCAACATCCAGAAAGCTCTTCGAGAGAGTCTCTATCCACAGCAATTTTTGGCCTTTATAACCTTGGAGAGGGGACTTCTTAAACCATGTGGGTTTCCTTAGCTTCTGGGGCCATATGCTCTTTCCTCCTGCCTCCAGAAGTGTTATAATCCAGAGGCAACAGCTACACAGTACAGTGTAAGGATTTTTTCCCTCTCAATCCAATTACTGATTTTTCCATTGGATAGAGGAGGAAGGAAATTTAGTATTTTCAAATAATTTACTCAAAATTATTTAAAATAAAAAGTAACTGCAAAGACAGACTCCATTTTTTTATAAGTTTTAAGCCAATGGGATAAATAATCAGTAAACATTAGGAACCATCTGGTTGGTTTGTAACCCCTCCATTTCACAGAAATGAAATCATATTCTAAGATTTCAGAGCATTGTTTCCTGATTGGACAAAGCATCTGTTTTTTCATTTCTATTTTTATATTTAAGCTTAATAATAATCTTTTTTTTCCATGACTCACTCATGACTTGGAAGCCATTGCTTCAGAGCTAAAAAAAAAAAAAAAGTACTTATAAATAAATCATTCAAGTGTGTGTGTGTGTGTGTGTGTGTGTGTGTGTGTGTGTGTGTGTGTTTGTTATTATTGTTTATGGGTCTCTACAGTAATTAATGAAGATACTATCTGCCAATTAGTAAGTTAGACCTTTGTTAAACAGGATTGCTTGTTAAAACAACAAATTCTGTATAGGGGAATATGGAATCTACCCAATGCTTGTCAAAATTAAATGGCTTCTGTTTGGACGGAGTGAGTTAGGTGAGTTCCCTGCTTTGTCTCCCCACAACAACACATCATTTGTTCTTGCACAGAAAACTTAAGGAAGGCTGTGCAGTGACAAACAGAACATGGGAGTGTCCTTGCATTATCATTTTGGTGATTCGGAGCTCACAAAAGCTATCGTGTCCGTCACAGACCTCTCTTGGAGGATACTGTGATGCTTTCTATTTTTCTCACCTCTTCTGACTGAACTTTTTTTTTCCTGGAACCATGTGATACTGCCATCTGGAACAGTCTCTAGGAAAACCATGTTGGGAGTTTATGATAAGGGATTTTAAAAAAATGAGCTTTTTATAGAGACTTGAGTGTGAAGGTCAATCTACCATTCACTAAGATTTCACAATCTTGAACATGTTATTCAGTCTTTTTGATATTATAGAATAGAAGAAAGTAATATATACTCCAAAGTATTGATATTTGACTAAATGTGGTGACATGGGCTTGATGCCCATCCCCAAAGAAGCCCACAGTCCAACCTTGAGAACCTGGGAATATGTTACATTGCATGGGAAGAGGGATTTGGCAGAGGTGATTAGGCTAAACTTCTTGGAATATGATGAATATTTTTGTATTGATTGATTCACAAAGCAAGAGAAAAAGATGAATAAATGGTAATAAATGGACCCAAAAGGATCAGAAGATGCTGTGCCTCTGGCTTTGAAGATGGACAAAGGGACCATGAGTTAAGACCTAGGTGGCCTTTGGAAGTTGGACAAAGTAAAGAAACTGATTCTCCTTTGAACCTCCAGAAGTAACTTTTCCCTACCAATACCTCAGTTTTATGACTTCTGATCTCCCAGACTACAAGACAAATGTGTTGGTTTAAATCACTGAATTTGTGATGTGTATATAGCAACAATGGAAAACAACAAGTGAAAAACTCCTGGCACAGGGCTGATGGAACATGAGGAATGCAAAGGTCAATCACAAGAAGTTAAAAGTGAAGAGCAAATGTTCTCATGCAGATGAGGATGCTCTGTGGCTGACAGGGTTAGCAAATGTTAGCTTGTATGCACAGTTCTAGAAACCAGTCTTTCCAGAGTTGGGACCTTGGTACACATAAGCACACTTGACTTTAAAATGTCAACAATCAGTATCTTGGAAAAGAAAATTTATCCACAGTGAAGTACTTCAGCAGCTGAGCAACCTACAGATACTTTTGCTTTATATACAAAACAAGAAATGTAATTGCCCATAGTCAAGATCAATATAGATTGGAGACTTGGGGGTCAGGCTAACTACAAGAACAAACTCCTTATCGGAAGATAGCAAGATAAAATGACCTTTATGCCCAACTTCGGGCCTGCTTCTTCAGAGCCTTCTTGGGAAATGATTGCATTCAGGAGCAGCAGAGGACTCCATGATTATCAGACAGGGCAGAGAGACATGCTGTCAGCAACTGCCTGCACCTTAACCAAGTCTTGCCTGTGGGATTTTCTATAAAACAGATTCTGTAGAATGTAATCCTGTTGAATTGTCTATACATCTGGTGTCTTTCTGTCTTAATTAAATAACTTTCAGGATAATGACTTATGATTGAATTCATAATTCTTCCTTTACTATCTAATTTATAAAAAAAATCTTAACCAACAGTATTTTATACTATATGTGCTTTGCAATTTTTTAATTAAAAATATTGATATCTGAAAGATTATTATATGATTTTTGTCTTGCTCAGGAGAACAAACTCAAAGATCTTCAGAAGGTTACAGCTAAGGAGATGACTCAAATGATAAAGTGTTTGCTGTGAAAGCTTGAGGACATGAGTTTGACTCCCCAGAACCCACATAAAGTCTGGGGTACATTATTGCATTCCTGTTATCCCAACACTAGGGAAACATAGGCAAATGGATCAATAGGGCTGGCTGGCCAACTGGTCTACCAAGTTCAGTGAGCACTTGGTTCAATGAAAGATTCTGTCTCAAAAACAAATAATGTAGAAACGGGCTAAGAAAGATGCACCTCTATTCTCCAAATACACACACACACACACACACACACACACACACACACACACACACACACGCACACGCACACGCACACGCACGCACGCACATGTACACAATCTAGTTATAACCCTGACCCACTTTTCAGAGACACAGACTTGAACTCACAGCAACATTCTAATACATCAGACTTCTAAGATAGCTAAGTGATATTTTCATTTATCCTTCTCAGATTTTCTTCTCCTTCCCAAGCTAAAATATTTGAAAACAATAAAGGTGGTACTGGATGGAAAGTGTGATGGGACACTTCAGTATCTCGCATTTCTATTTTGAAATATGAAGCAGACACTTCTCAGTTGAAATTTTTTTGCCTAGTACTTTCCAAAGCATGGGGAGCTTTCTAGCATGCTCTGGAAAACAAGAAACAGAGAAAGAATGTGGAGACAGAAGGAGGGAAGAAAGAACAGAAAGAAAGACAAAAACATTAAAAAATAAAAGCAACATATGCTAAAACTTGGACACAAATTATAGAACATTGCTTTAGTTAAATTTCTATTACTATGATAGAACCGCTAAAAGCAACTTGGAGAGGAAAGAGCTTTTTTCAGCTTACACATCCTGATCACACTCTATAACAATCAAGGAAAGTCAGGGTAAAAACTCAAGGCAGGAACTGATGGCAAGAGCTGATGCAGAGGCCATGTAGAGGAATACTGCTTACTAGCTTGTTCCTGATGACTTGCTCAGTTCAATTTCTTATATACCCAAGACCATCAGCTCAGGAGTGTAGCAGGAATCCTAAAAGTTCTTATTAATAAAAACAAACCTGGAGCCAGGTATTGGGGTGAATGCTGGAAGATCAGAGAAGCAGAACAAACCACAGCTATCTCACCTCACCAGTTCCTCAGCTGATCCTGTTTCCTCAGACTGGAAGCTTCTGAGTCTTCATCCAAATGGATCTCAGCTGAACTGCTACTCCAAAGCCTGAAACCTTAACCAGCTAAAAACTTCTAGTTTCTGGTCTTCACGCCTTATATATCTTTCTGTTTTTGCCATCACTCCCTAGGATTAAAGGTTCACTTCTTGGTATTAAAGGCATGTGTCACCATGCCTGGCTGTTTCCAATGTGGCCTTGAACTCACAGAGATCCAGAGGCATTTCTACCTCTGGAATGCTAGGATTAAAGGTGTGAGTGCCACCATTTTCTAGCCTTTGTATCTAGTGGCTGTTCTGTCTCTAACCCCAGATAAGTTTATTAGGGTACACAATATTTTGGGGAACACAATACCACCACACAGGAGTGGTCCCACCCACAATTGCCTGGGCCCTCCCACATCAATCACTAATTAAGAAGATGTCCTACAGACTAGTGTCTTGTGGAGACATTTTCCCAGTTGAGGTTCTCTCCTCTCAGGTGACTCTAGCTTTTATTGAATTGACATAAAAAACTAACCAGCACAAATATGTAGCTAAATGAAAGTTCAAAAGCAACCTATTCAGGTATTTATGGGAAATATTTAATAAGAAAGAGCCTGGGAATCTCCTGTAGCCTGTCAATCTCCTTCACTGTCTCAAGTCCACAGTTCACTACAATTTACATGAGAAGAAAGATCTTTTGTTTTGATTGGCATACTGATTTCTGTCATTTTAAGGCTTGCACTGGAGATACAGCACAATACTCTGTATCATCATTGTTGGAAGCCAGAATCCAATGTAGCTGCGCTAGTCTTCCATTACTGTAACGAAACACCTGCATTAACTAACTTATAAAAAGAAAAGATTTCCCTTGGTCACAGTTTGATCTACAATTTGTTGACTCTGTTACTTTGGGCCTGTGGTATAAGAGCACATCATGGTGAGAGGCTGTGACAAAAGTGCTGAACTTATAACTAGGAAGTGGATGAAGGAGAGGAAGGGCCCAGATTCTACTGTGCCCTCCAGTGGCATGCCTTCAATGACCTAAAGACCTCTCCCAAGGCTCCACTTCTCCAATGCCTCACAGTCTCCTAACAACACCCTTCTAGAATTAAGCTTTCAACAGACTAGATCTTTGGGAAATAGTCAAAGCCCCAGCAATAGACATGGTCTGAACTTTCCTCCAGAATCCTGGGGGGTTTTGTGTGATGATACATTTTCTGAAATGTTTTCAGAACATTTATTATGACAGGGTATCAACTTCCAAGATGCAGCCTATACAGTCCTTACTGGAGGAAGTTGTGACTTTGCAAGACTCCTTTGATACTCAGAAAATCACAGAAGGATTTTACAAAAACAGTTTTTAGAATAAACCTTTTTCCACACCCTGCAAATCATTTAAGACTATGTACACAACCTGCTGTCATGCTGAGTACTCAGGCTGTTTAAGTTTAATCTGCCTTCCAGAGAATAACTTTACCATGCCTTGGATTTCCCATGTATTCAGCTTTTACAACCCAAAATGAATCAAAGATTTATCCTTAAATTTTATACTCTTCTATACCCCTTCCCCAGAACAGTGTGTGTGTGTGTGTGTGTGTGTGTGTGTGTGTGTGTGTGTGTGTATACAATGATAGCCTATAAAGAGTAGGTGGCACAGAAATTACAGAATAATAAAGACAGTATACTAATTTTATCCAATTCATTTTAAAGAAAACTAATTATCAAGCAAGCAATAATGCACACTTTAGAATCCATCTTGCATACAGAAACCTACACAAGACAGACAGACCCCAGAAGCATCTTAATACTATTCAGGTTCCCTCCTGGGTCCTGACAGCTCCAGTTAGAGAGTCATACTAAGACTAATCAAAGATGTTTGCCCAACACTTCAACAAGCAACAAATTTTGTTTTATGGTCACATAACAGTCCAGGGTTCTTATTCTGACCACTAAAACTATTTTTTGCAAGACCCTTCCATGATTATCTGAGTATCAAAGTTGTCTTACAAAGTCATAAAATTCCCTGCAATAAGGACTGTATAGGCTGAATCTCAGAAATTGATACCATCTCATAATAAAAGTTTATTAGAAAAATGGTGTACATTACCAAATCACATCCCAACATTAGACTTAAAACTGTTTTCAAAAATAAGGAGTTTTGAATATATAACACATACCAAAAGAAATTCTGTGGGTAAGGATTTCCAGGAAAAAGTAAAATACACAGTAAAAGCACTTCAAAGCTAATGCTTTAGATGAAGCATTCTGGTGTTCCTCCAACAGCACGTTGATTGATGTTTAAAAAGGGTCATCTTCAATCAAATTCTGGGTCTTACACTTATGGGAAGGAATTCAAGTCACTGTTGTTATCCTGACTGAGAAAGTGACCCTTGTTCTCTTAGAAATGGAATGATCTTTACCGAAGGGGTCATCATTGTGTATCATGGCTGAGCTGAAATGAAGATAACTGTAAATCAAATATTGCTGACATTTAACAGAGATTTCAACCCCAATGGCTGTTTCCTGCATATTTATTAAATTGTGTTTGATTATGTCCATACCCTTTTGGCAGATATTATGATATCTTTGTAAAATGTGTGTAATTTTAGTCCTGATTTCTCTTGAACCGGTCATTTCTTTGATCTTCAAAATGAAAAAATGACAGGAAGAGAATAAATGTTCCTATTCCAAGACCCACATTTAAACTAAGAAACATGGACCTGTACAAACTGTGCTCTTAGAAGCAGTAGAAAAAATGTCACCTTCCCATTGGGCAACCCCAGAAAAGTGTGTTTATTAATAACAAATTGTTTTCAAGTGTGAAAACAAATGTGTCAGGGTGTTGAGGAATCTCACCACAATTCAGCACTCCTGGTCCAAGAGAACAAATATATTGACTGTAATTCTCTATGAGGCCATTCACAAATGAAGCTGTTATGAAATGCTCACAGCCAGGCTCCTTAGGTCATAACACATGAGTGTAACTGGGATGACTGAAAGTTTGGACCCCGAACAGCAGGAATAACTTCACAATTGAAGCACATCAAATCCAACGACAGGACAGAGAAACCAGGAGACAGAGCACTGCAATTTCAAAAGGGAAATTCATTAGTTATTCAGATTGTCCCCCAAAAACTTAAGGAACAGTCACTTGTCATAGGTAGATGATTTATTTCCTGAGTCATATTCTAAAATGTAGCATTGCATGCTTCTGTCTAACTTTAAAGCCAACAAAACAGCCAAGTGTTAGATGCCTCAGGAGATAATCAGAACTGGCAAAGCTTGGAGCAGTGAAGCAGTCTGCTCACAAACTCGGGAGCTTCTATGAATCAGCACAACCATTTATAAAGACGGACTACCAAGCTCATTCCAAGAGGAAGGATATTTGAATTTCTGGAATAAATACTAGATCATCATTTAAAATTTTCCACAAAAGAAGTCGCCAAGCCCAGATTCTTTTGCTAATATGTTCTGCCCATCTTGCAAAAAAATCATGAAAGCAATTCTGTACATTCTCTACCAGGAAAAACAGAGGTAAAGAAAGGAGGAGACATTTTAACCATTTAATAGGGAGAGTCATTACCTTAACACCCATATTAGATAAAGACTTCAGAAGAGAACAATGGACCTTTTCTTTTCTACATAAATTAAATCCTCAATGAAGTTTTAGACAACCTCATCAAACATCATTTAAAATCAGATAACACAAGCTGGGCTGTGGTGGCACATGCCTTTAATCCCAGCACTTGGGAGACAGAGCCAGGTGGATCTCTATGAGTTCGAGGTCAGCCTGGGCTACAGAGTGAGTTCCAGGAAAGACGCAAAGCTACACAGAGAAACTCTGTCTCAAAAAACAACAACAAAAATCAGATAACACATCATCAATAATCTTAGAGGAGTCATACTGCATTTGTGAACCCATCAATGTCATTTACCAAATTAACAGACTGAATTAAGAGAACCATAAGACCCTACCTATAAATATAGAAATGGCAATGGGCAGAGTTCATAACTCTCTTGTAATGAAAACTCAAGAAACTAAGAACAGAAAGGAACTACATTGAATTAACAAACAGAATATTTACAAAATCTTCAACTAAAACAAAATGTAAAGGTGAGAAACTAGATGTTCTCTCCTAAGATGACATGTAAGCACACTCCTTCCACCACCTCTACTCAAAATTGCCAAGTACTAGTTATTATAATACTACAGGAAAATCAGATGAAAGTTATATATAAGATATACAAAAGAAAGGAAGAAATTACAGTCTCTTCAACTCATAATAGACATAGTGGTCTTTATAGAATATTTCAAATTATTTGTAAATGTCAACCTCCATGGAGCAAACTGTGTACAGCTAGGTCAAGTAACATAAGTTTAATCTACAAAAGTAAATTCAATTCCTATGTATTAGTCATGGGAATTTTAATCTGAAAAGAAAAGGATTGGTTACAACAGTACCAAAATATGAAGCATACACCACACACACACACACACACACACACACACACACACACACACACACACGAGAAACATATTTGGATAGCAAATGCTATTGAATAATGAAAGTCTACAGATCCAGATAGAGAACTATCCATACAACCATCTTGAATCTAAACTCAGTCTGATAATTCAATGCAATCACACTAACATCCCTACAATCTAGTTTTATAAATATTGACTAGTTGGTCTTTAAATGTCAGGGGGAGAACAAAGAACAGGGAAAGGTCACTGTGATAGGGAAGGGAAATGCAACAGTGAAAGATTCTCATTGAAGCTTATCACTCAACTGAAGTATTAAGGCAGTGCTCAGTGTGTGACAGATGAACATAGTTCAACAGAAGAATCTAGACAACTGGGGAAGAGAGCCACACACAGGGTTAACTAATTTTGACAGACATGAGAAAATTCAACAGGACTGGATAGTCTTGCCAACAAGCGGCTCTGAAGCAATTAGGCTGCAATTTTTAAGAAAATAAATCTAGGTAGAAATTTATGCACTTGAAATATAAAGTTCATTATAGAGTTATATGATGATACAGATTTGCTTTTTGGTCAAGGTGGCCATCAAAGCTGGAGAAAGCAAAGTAGGACAGGGTCTCAGAACTTCCAACACCATTTTAAAAGAGAAGTGTGAATCGCTGCCATGACTGTCACAGCCTTGAGATCTATGGAGAGGCATGTGGATCAAAACAGTGTAACATCCTGGTGTGATCCTACAGCAGATGAAATACATTAAGTGAAAGCTAAGGAAGTCCTCTTCTGTGCCAATGAGTTCAAGGCTATTTCCCACTTTCTCTTCTATCAGATTCAGAGTACCTGGTTTTCTGTTGAGGTTTTGATCCATTTGGAGTTGAGTTTTATGCAGGGTGGTAGGTATGGATCTATTTGCATTCTTCTGCATACAGCCATGCAGTTTAACCAGAACCATTAGTTGAAGATGCTGTTGCTTTTCAAGTGCATATTTCTAGTATACCATTCTTGGGCATATACCTAAAGGATGCTTCATCCTACTACAGGGATGCTCAACTGTGTTCATTGTTGCTCTATTCATAATAGCCAAAAATTGGAAACAACCTAGATGTCCTTTAACAGAAGAATAAAGAAAATGTGGTACATTTACACAATGGAGTATTAGCTTTTGAAAAAATGATATCATGAAATTTACAGGCATATGGATGGAACTAAAAAAATAGGAGAAAAAAATTATCCTGAATGAGGTAACCCAGAACCAGACAGATAAATATGATATATATTCATTTATATCTGGACATTAGCCATTAAATAATGGTAACCAAGCTACGATCCATAAATCCAGAGAGGTCGGACATAAAGGAAGAAGCTATAGGGGGGCAGCACATGGATCTTCCTGGGATGGGAGTAATAGACTAAATTCTACGGGTGGACTGGAGCCTGGTTGCTGAGGGGGCGTAAGAACAGGAGGATCAGGAGGGAAGGGAGTGGGGAGATGGGATTAAGGCAGGAATGAGGGGAGAGACAGAACTTAAGGGCATTAGAAGGGTGGCGTGGAAATCTAGTGCTCTGGAAACTTTCTGTAATATATGAAGGCAATTCTAATGAAGTCTCCAAATAAGGAGGGAGGCACAACCCAAACTGGCCATTTCTTGTCACCAAATGAAGCTCCAGTTCCCATCGGAACTGGGTTTCATCCAGTTGAGCTGTTGCCCAAAGGTGTCCCATGGAAATCCTCCAACAACTGAGGCTGTTGCCAAAACATTATGTTGCTCTCCATAAACTGACTGCAAGGCCTCATTGCAGAGGACAACACCCACACAACTCATTGAACATGGAAAGGTCAGGCTGGTGCCTACGCAGAACTTTCGCCCCCACATATTCTGGTATCTCTGGCACAGAAAAGTTCTCTGCAGGCTACCAAAAGAGAAAAGTAAACAACAATCCAATCACAAAACCTGTGATCTACAATCTGTCCTGCCTACCAAATATGCTAGGGAAATGATGGCACAAGATTGTGGAAGTAACCAACTGATGCCTGATTTGACTTAAGGACCACTCCATGAGATGGAACCCACATCTGACACTGCCTGGGTGACCAAGAACCAGAAACTAGACAGCCCCGACACCTAGGATAAAACCAAATACTACTGGTCTGGAAAAAAAAAGTAACAGTCAGATGTCTCCTAATGATGTTCTACTAGACTCATAGGTCAGTGCCTTATACAGCCATCATCAGAGAGATGTTCCCTCCTGCAGCAGATGGGAACAAGCACAAAGACCCACAGAGAGACCTTGGACCACAGAGCTCTAAAGGGGCTGTCTCCATCTAACCCATCCCCTCAGAGTTCAGGAAACCCCTCAGAAGAGGAGGCAGGAATTGGGGAGACGGGGAGGAGGTAGGATACAAGGAGAACACGGCTATCTAAAACAGCTCAGCAAAGCTCCACATGAACTCATAGAGACTGAAGCAACAAGCACAGGTCCTATACGGGTCTGCACCATTTACACTATGGCTTTCAGTTTAGTACTTTTATGGGACTCCTGAATGTGGATATGAGTGGGTCTCTGATTCTCGTGCCTTCTCTTTGAGCTCTTTTATTTTTCTTTTGGCTTGGCTAGTCCTTGAGAAAATGGTTTTTGTTTTATCTTATTTTATTGTGTCATGTTTGGTGGTTATCCCTTAGAAGCCTATTCTTTTCTAGTGAGAGACAGAAAGAGAGTAGATCTGGATGGGAGAGGATGTGGGAAGGAACTGGGAGGAGTAGAGGTGGGGGAAACTGTATTCAGATTATATTGTATTAGAAAAGACTCTATGTTTAATAAAAGAGGGGGAACTAAGGAATCTTTTTTTTTCAAGCTTAGGAGGTAGAGAGATGGCTCATCAGTTAAAAGCACTTACTTCTCTTCCAGAGGAACCAAGTCTCAGCAACTAACACGGTCTTCTGTCCTCTAGAGGCACCTGGATTCATAGTCCATCTGCTACCACTCAACACACACATACATATAAATAAAAATAAATTTAAAAATAATTAATAATATATTGAGATTGGTTCATTAGTTATTATAAATGTACCATATGAATATAAGATGCTTATAACAGGAGAAATTCTATTATTCCCAATATATGAAAACTTGCTTGAAACTTCAATACAAATCTAACACTATTTTGAAATGAAGCTTATTATAAAGCACAATAAAAAAGAATATGGCAAATCCTTCTGAAGAAAACACAGGTACAAGTAATTTTACAGAATTATAAAGTCAGAAATTACTTCAAATGAAGTTTCAACAAGTTAATTATCTGAGCAACCCAGTCCAGCATTCAGAGTACAGAATGGTGTGTCCTTTCCGGCAATGTGAGTCTTTAAGATTGGAGTGAGTTCTAGCTCAACCTTGCATATCTCAGCACTGCTGTGTGGAAATCTGGACTCAACATTAAAACTCAAAAAATAAATCCACCATGGTCTTTATTAAAAATGCAAAATATGTCCAGCAACTAGTTTTATCACTGCTGGCTCCAGGACTACTGAGACCAAAACAGCTCTGCCAGAAAGCTTCCCTGGTCACACATATTAAAAGCACTGTTGTTTTGAGGTATGTGGATACAGCACAGGTTGTATTGCTTAGAATCTGATGGGTGGTTTGGGGTGTTGCTAGTCTCTTCCCAGTTAGCAAACACTGAATTAAAGGCCACATGCTTTCCATGAAAAGCTCCCCATGTGTATGTCGTTCTGCTGCTTTCAGTGACATGCACATATTAGACTCACAAAACCAAGCTTACCTTGTTATCAAAATGAATGGGACTCTATCTTTCTATGTCTGGAATAGCAGAGGGCTGGGATATTCAGAAATATACTTTATTCCATTGCTGGTGAACCTATAAACAACTTTTAGAATGACTATATAAAAAAGTATTTTTTTAAATAGAGTCTCTCACTGAACCTGGAGACCTGTTGAGCTAAGATGCCAGGTCAGTGAGTCCCTGGATCTGCCCATCTCCATTCTACCAGCACTGGTATCACAGGCATGCATCACAGTCCCCCTCATCTGTGTGGGTCCTGGAAACCTGGATTCAGACCCTCCTGCTTGCACTTGAAGCATTGTTCCCACCCAGCCACCTCTTCAATCCACCTATGTTTTCTTGACTGAATTGGGACTTGCTCTTTTGTTTGCCTCCCTGTGGATCTCCCTGTTGGTCTATTTACATGACATTTTGCCTTCAGTAAAACGTATCAATTCTGTGAGCTCTGAGCATTTACAAGGAAACTATCCAGAGCAGACCAGGTTTTGGCAGATGTTTCTCTGAGGGTTTGCTGGGATTTTCTCCCCTCCCGAATCATTTTGTGACTTACTGGCATGGGCTTTCTAGAAGTTTTTTTATTAAGAATTCCAGGAAAAATCATCCATCTTATTGAGTTTTCACACACCACACTTGCCATTTCCTCCTAGATACATATCTGAAAGTCATACTGATGGAAATTATTTTCCTGAGGAACTGTTGGTAACTTTATTACCACTCAGTCAGCTGTGGAAATAATCTCTAATGCAATTGCCCAAAGGCAGAAGAAACTCACTCAAATCTAGAGAGAAACAGAATTTATGTTGACAAATTTTAATCAGTCCATCAGCTTGCATTTAATGGGAATCTATAAGAGAGAAAGGAGTGTGTTTGCCTCAGATGCCCATGACATGTCTCTTCATTTGGTAATAGGGGAATTAAGAGGGAAAAAGTAAATAGACACATAGACTGTTACATCAGTGAAGGACTTTACTGGCCACCTGGTTGGAGCTAGGGCTTTCCAGATAAGAAAAGAAAGTCAGTAACACACAGCTTAACACAGCACGACCACCACTTTGTTCAAGGAGTTGTTTTTCATTTCAAAATGAAATTTAATGATAACTTAAGAGCAAATGGCTATAATTTATAGAGATTGGTGGGGCTGTTTGTCCTGTTGAAATATGCTGGGAATAATAAACTTCTTCTGGCATCCATGTTCCACTGAATTCAACATCTGCCCATTCATGACTCGGTTAGTTCCTCCATCTCTCTTTGTGTGCCACTGAAGGAATGACTTCAGATGCTAAGCTCAGACTCTCATTAGGAATTTCACCTGCACCTCATAATTATCCTGAGTCGGGATTTGTCAACAGCCCTGCCTTATAGCCGAGGAGAGGGAGGCATAGAATGTTTCATAAACTCAACCAACATGATCGTCACATAGAGTTGGTTGCCTATAGTCAATGCTGAAGCCCCTAAACAAAGATTTACTCAAGTTTTGTCAAGATCAAAATTTCATTAGGTGCTATGCGGATGACCTGATATCTCCTCTGCCTCCCTCTGGAATACTCCACTGGAAGACAGAGAATCCATTCCCTTATGGCAGTCTCAAAGTTACAGCACTAGCAAGTGTCCTGGCTCCAGCTTTCACCTTGGCTAGCTAGCTCAGACATGGAGCTGGGACTTACCTGCACCAGAGATCAGTTTTACTTGAACCTCGTCATTAGGGTACATCCATCTTCTCATCACTTTCTTCCCATCTGAGGATCTGCTACAGGTCTTCCTCCACAGTCTGTATCGCTGTCTTATCTCTAGTTCTCCAGCATGGGAGGGCACTGGAAACTCCCCTAACTCAGCCTTTACCGTGGGTACATTTCCTCATGAGCTGCAGGCTCTCAACTCTTTTTTGGTTCTTTCTTCTTGCCTGTCTTGATTGCTCTTTGTCAAACTCTTTTGAGCCTCACACAATTCCATTCTCCACCCCAAATATTCTTGTTGAGTTAGATACTGCAGTTCCCTCCATCTCTTGAATTAGATAAAGATCTATCTTTGTGATTACACAAAAATATAATTTTAAAGCAATCTATCAGCCTAGTGAAGTGTGCCTTGTTAAATATGTATTGTCAGCTGTTGCCTATGTTTTTTTTAAGTGACAACTAAATTAAACTGTTTCTTTCTATAATTTTCAATCATTTAATGTGGTAATTAATTCCATTTTTCTGTAGAATGATCAAGCCAGAATTTCTTTAGTATTATAATTGCACAATCTCCCACATTCATTCCATGAAGGAAGCGTGACAAAAGAAAGCTTTTAAACCATTAACTAAAAATTGTTTTCATAAAGATTATCAAAATATACATCCCAGTATCAACCTTCCACCTGTCTTTTGTCTTCCTGAGAGTAACTTTGTTTTGTTGAGGGTGCTGGACCAGAAAAAGAGTCTTTAATCTCTTTAACAGCTGGTCTCTCCTGCTCCAATGTTGAGTACTTTGGGCTGGTTTATCATAACCATTCCATGCTTCTACAACTGGCCCCTTGCCATTTATTAGAAGTTAGTCTCACTTAGCTCCAGAGCAAAGCTCCAACTTTCCTACTGATGATGGATATGGGCAGCATATAGAACAGAGACCTAAAACAAGAAGAGAATATCCAGAGAAAATGGTAAGGAGTGGTCACATTGTTTTGTTTGGTTTTATTTGGTTTTTCAAATAGAGTGGAGCCTGGGTCTTTGGTTCATAATCTTTACATTTTTTCTGCAACTGTGTGGCACTCTGATAAGTAATGAAACACTGAAGATATTTTATTAACATGATGTGATGGTTAGTTTAACTATCAATTTGACACGACCTAAATTCACCTGGGTAGAGTTTCAGTGAGCAATTGTACAGATTAGAATGGCCTATGGGTATGTTTGTGGAAGATTGTCTTGATTCACTTGATTGATGCTGGGAAACCAGGACCAAAAGTGAGCATCGTTATCCCACAGTTTGGGCCATGGAACTTCTGAGAGTACAGAAAGCTACCTGAGTGCCAAGTGTATATGCATTCCTGCTCTTGATTTTGGATGTGACTAGAATGTGTCAAGTCTCTGCCTGGACTTCCATTAATGATGGATTATTACTTGGAATCACAATTACTGAGGAAACCATCTCTTCTGTGGTGATATTGTGTTCCCCCAAAATATTGTGCACCCTAATAGACTTATCTGGGGTCAGAGAACAGAACAGCCACTAGATACAGAGGCTAGAAAACGGTGGCACCTTTAATCCTAGCCTTCTGGAGGCATGGATCTCTGTGAATTCAAGGCCACACTGGAAATAGCCAGGCATGGTGACTCACGCCTTTAATTCCAGTGATGTCAGAAAGCAGAAAGGTATATAAGGTGTGAAGATCAGAAACTAGAAGCTTTTGACCTGGCTAAGCTTTTAGGCTTTTGAGCAGCAGTTCAGCTCAGATCTATTTGGATGAGGACTCAGAGGTTTCCAGTCTGAGGAAACAGGATCAGCTGAGGAATTGACGAGGTGAGGAAGTTGTGGCTTGTTCTGCTTTTCTGATCTTCCAGCGTTCACCCCAATACCTGGCTTCAGGTTTGATTTTATTAATAAGAACCTTTAAGGTTTGTGCTACACTCTTCATTAAAATGCTTTTGGTCAAGAGATTTTATGAAACTAGACCATGGTAAAGAATCAGCACTGAGATGATCTCAGAAAACATGGAGCTCGAGTTTTATTCAAACTGGAACTCAAGCTAACCCATGTCCTGTTTATAATCACATTAGTCTACACATTCTAATTCATGTTCCATGAAGATCAATTACCAGTCCACAAAACAGATTTAATAGCTTACTTAAGCCAAAATTCTTCATGCTATAGAATTAATGCTCCTGCTGACATTGTCTCTGTCTTTGAAAATTCACGAGTTGTACAATAATAGAACCCAGAAATTAGCAGAAGAGGTTAGAACAAACAACAAACACTCTAACATTACCTAACTCTTACTTAGTAAACAAATGTAGGTAATGGGGAAATTAATACTTGTCGTTAGCTAGATGAGCATTAGTTCAATATAGTATAGAAAGTAATCAAGGTACACAAAGCTCACAATTATGGAAATGTATAATATACAATTGTATTCTTCATATGAAAGGAGTTAGATTAGTCACTGAGATTACAGAAAACTTTAAAAAATTTCCCTTGAGCTGAGAGCTAAAAATGTAAAAGAATTAAGTAAAGATGTATGTATATTTTAAATTTTTAAATGCCAATAAAAAAATAAAAATCTACCATAATTGCTGTAGCTAAAATTCTTCCTGCTATAGAATTAATTCTTCTTCAAAGACCATTGCCATGGTCTTTGAAAGGTCAAAGTGATACAATTATAGAATCCAGATGTGGCAGAAGAGGGTAGAAGTAACATGCTAACATCGCTCAATTCTTATTTTGTTTGTAAACAAAGACAGGGAAAGAGGAAATTAATGCTTGTTGTAATAATGGAGCCAAGACATTATTGGTTTAAATATTTTTGTTGACTATAATAGATAATATTTTCTCACTAATTAAAAGTTTGCATTTCAGCTTAAACTTATGAAAAGCATACGTTTAATATGCACACATCCAGCAAACAACACATTCAGTATTTTGCTCTGCTCATATCAGACCTCTATGATAACATTTATCTTCGTCTAACATATGCAGATATGATGCTGATTCACAATTAAGTAGGTCAACCATAAGAATATCATTTTTCAAAATGCCACTGCTCAGCAAACGTGCTGGTCAACCTGTCACACTGCAAGCACTACTGCTGGAAACATTGTGAGGGGTTCATTGTCACCCTAACAACCTGTCTGGGATGCAACGAAACAGAACGAAGAATGAAAACAGAAACAAACTGTACGTTCCACACTGTCTGAGTAAAGGTTAACAACTTTTAAAAAATGCTTCTCCAAAAAAGGATAGATATTTTTCAACAAAGAACATCAAAGGTGTATTTGTTAAGATATTCATGAATATAGATAAGATTTTTTTTAAAGCAGAGGACTGAAGCTCATGGGTCTAATTCCATCTAAAGTTTGCTAGTGAAGTTATGCCTAAGTATTTTCATTTAAATTTTCTCTTTTCTGTGCACTGCTATAGCCACTTGGACAGAATGTGGCAGCCAGCAGACAACCAGCAGCCATTTACTGAATCAGAACAGAAATGAACTTGCAGTCTCTGCCTTAATTTCTCCTAACTACAGTATCTGAAAAGATTAGTATTTGAGCGGACACTTCTTAGTCATTTGCAACTCTTCTTTGGATCTGTCAACTTTTACCCATAAAATGGTCCCCGTGTGACTAGAAATGAATCATTTGAATCCATCAGTTACCAAAGCTCTGGTTCCCATAGAAACCAAACTTAAAAAGCTTTAACAATTTTTCTCGAGCAGGCTTACAATGGCATATTTAAATTTACTTAGAAGATAAAGGCTTTTCAAATGATTGCATGTCTGTTTTGGGAGCTAAATATACAATGAAGATTCTAAATTTCACTGACTCTTATCTATTTATTGTAAGGTTTGAAATTTTTATGTTGTTTTGTTTTCTTAAACATCCTAATTACTGTTTTGGTAAGAAAGTACTCATCATTATTATGATTGTTGTTCATTCCTAGGGAAATTATCTAATAATTATATTTGGTTACTTTACTATGCCAAACTGACATATGTAAAATTAATTTATTAATAACAACCCAAAATAAATAATGAATACATAGAAGTTGTAGAGTTCCGCTGTCATTTTATTTATATTGGCCATCGAGTAATATATGTGGGCATGAGAGTGTCTTTAAACACTTGAGTTTTGTTGTTTGTTTAGTTCATAAGATCTGGTCTTGCTCAGGTGCCAGGGATGGCCTTGAATTTCAGGCCTCAAGTGACCTTCTTGCCTCAGCCTCACAAAGTGTTATGGGTAGGGATCTGTATTTCCACACTTGGTGAAAATATTGCTACAAAAAA
>CABHPQ010149598.1:0-16297 GCA_902168405.1 Peromyscus aztecus
GTTTATCATGGACGGATCTCAGCTGCTCTCCACGCAGGAGCCTGACTCAGCTCCCTCCTCAAGTCCTGGAATCCAAGATGTCTTCCACCAGGTTCTGAGACAAGTTGTGTTGTGCCCTGGGAGTGGTGTCTGTGTTCTTCCCTGGTTCTCTGCCCCAGGGGAGCCTGGGTGCACAGGACACCATGGTCAGGCAACATGACATCTCTGGGTAAAACTAATTGACACCTCCCATCCACACTGGCTTCTGCTCAGCAGTGAACCAAGCTAGGGCCTCTTTTCCACTCTTTCTTCTGTTGTTGTTTTCTGGGACAGTGTTTCTCTGTGTAGTCCTGGCTGTCCTGGAACTTGCTCTGTAGACCAGGCTGGTCTCGAGCTCAAAGATCTGCCTACCTCTGCCTACCAAGTGCTGGGACTAAAGGCATGTGCCACCATTACCCATCCTGCTCTTAGTCTTAGGTACTCAATGTAGCTGGTGTAGAGATTTGTGACGATCTGGAGTTTCTGTCTATGTGGGTTAGGGTGGAAGGCCATGGGAAAGAGAGATCAATTTCTCTGTTCTTGATGAACTCAGCTTTTCATTTTAAAGTAGTTCCCACAAATTCTCTAGCTAGGCCCACTGAGGAGCAGTCTTCCTAGGCTGGGGCTCCAGTGGAGGAGAAATCAGAGTTGTAGGA
This sequence comes from Peromyscus aztecus, assembly GCA_902168405.1. Lineage (NCBI taxonomy): Eukaryota > Metazoa > Chordata > Mammalia > Rodentia > Cricetidae > Peromyscus > Peromyscus aztecus. The sequence goes on from CABHPQ010149598.1 coordinate 675, forward strand.
GGTGGAAGTTTGGACATGTTGAACTTTCCCAGAGATGGGGCCAGGGAGCGAGCATTCTCCACAGGAGAGCACAGGAGGGGAAGTTGGTAAGAAAAAAGGCTGCTTCAGGCTCCAGGCACTTTGCATGCTGTCTGGTAATTTAAAGGGCCACTTCTGGGCTCTTCCAGAATGTGGAAAAGCCACAGACGTGTCAGGTAGAGCAGATCAAGTGAGCATGAGAGCGATCCAGGATCGGGAGATGGTGGGAACGTTCTATGCACCTTGAAGCCCTGGATCCAGTAGATGAGGGAGAGTGCGCATACATGATTAATTAATTAATTAATTAATTAATTAATTATTAATTGTTAATCTAACAGTCTGGATCACCTGGGAAGAGAGCCCTCATGAGGGATTGTGTGGATCAGGTTGGCCTTGTGGGCATGCCTAGATCGGATTATCTTGATTATATTATTGAAGGGGGAAGATCAAGGAACTGTGAGTAGGCAGGAGATCTTGAGCTGTCACAGTGGAGAAAGCTTGCCGAGCACAAGCATGCATGCATTCATTCTCTCTTTGCTCTTGATTATGACTATGGCTAGCTACTTCAAGTTCCCTCCGTCTTGACTTTCCCAAAATGATGGACCACAACCTGGAATTGTAAGCTAAAATAAACCCCTTTCCTCTAAGTTGCTTTTGTCAGAGTATTTTGTCACAACCACAGAAAAGATACCAAGATTGCCTCAGAGTGCGGCAAACAGCTGCATATTCAGACGGAACTTCGGAAGGATCCTATTGAGCGGGACCTAGTTTTCCTTTCTTCCTAGCGGTAGCTGGCATGGGCCTGATGACAGCAGGGAGGTCAACCTTGAACCCTCAGCAAATCCCCTCCTCCAAGAGTTCGGAGTTTCTGCGAATCAACGCTGTTACCCTGAAGGTGAGAACTGGATATATGAAGGCAGGTTTTAAAGTCTTGACTCATATATGTAGGATCTGGCACGTGTGGCCCCAGTTACACACCCGGCTGCACCTGCACTCCCCTTCTTAGAGCTGTGCTCCTGGAGGTGGAGCCAGCTGGCTTCTCCAGGCCATGCCCCTCAAAACCTCACCAGTGATTACATCCCGTGATGACAATTGTAGGACTCCGTGTTCCCACGCAGCCTTGTCACATGACTCGCTGCCTGTCATTTGTTCCTTCTCCATTACTCCGGAAAACAGTTGTCTTCTTGAGAAGAACAAATAAATATTTTCACGCAAACCAATCACGCACCGCATCAAGGTGCAATGGCGTGCCACGGGAAGCAGAAGCAGTTCAGCTCTCCGCGCACGCTCGCTCACTGCCGGCTTCGAGCCTTTTAGATTCACATTAGCTCATTTTTCTTTCCCATATGTCCCAGGCTTGTATTTTACAACACCAGACGGGGATACTAATTAAACTTCAGAGCTCGCTCCGGCAGTGCTTAAACTGAGATTCCTAATGACAGGCCTGGCAGTGATCGATATATCTGCTACCCTGGCAATGATTTAGAGAACGCCATGGTTACTGCTTGGAATAAAAGAGAACGAGCTCTGTAAATTTAATTTAGAGGAGTGATAACTTGATCAGCCAGAAATATATGGAAGACGCATCTTGTATTTTTTTTTTTTTTTAAACAAAGCCCAGGGCGTGCTTCTAGCCAGATCTGTGATTTAGCCAGGAACATTTTATTTACAACGGGATGAATAACAAGCGACATCTGCCCAGTGGCCCAGCTTCAGAAACATCGCTTCACTAGCAGGCGTGCTCTGCCGGCTCTAGCGGCACTAGCTCCGATGTAAAACTTTACATCTGAGGTATGTTTCTCCATCCACGAGAGTGATTTGCTAAGTCCTGTTCAGGCCAGCACGGAGTAGGAAGGGTTTTTCTGCAACTGCAAACGGGAGCAGTGGACACATTCTTCCTTTTCACCTCCCTGCAGGGTTCTGTGTGTTAATCTGTGGGGGAGGAAGCCTCTCAGACGTTGTCCCTTGGTGCCCTTCAGGCCCGTAATATGTGGAACATCCTCAAGCTCTCCTTTTACGTGACCTTTGCCTACGTACAGTCTGTGACATTGATTGCTCATTGATTGGCTGATTGCATTACCTGTGCCTCCTTGTCCGGTGCCACACATGACCTCGTTGTAGCTTTTGCTCTACTGTGCTTAAACTACTACTCAGAAATAGGAAAACAGAACCCATGTTCTCTGTCTCTTAAATTTCTCCCTCTCTCTGCTGTTCAGTCTCTCTCCAGCCTTCTGACTCTCCTTCCCTGGAGAATAGTGACGCACGCACGCACGCACGCACGCACGCACGCACGCACTCAGTTTGCCCTTCACAGGTTTCTTTCTGGAGCCGCCGGCTCCTCCTCCTTTTGTCCTCTGACCTCTGGGGTCCGAGCCTCTAAGTTCCTTCTCCCCTCAGTCCCTTACACTGGACACTGCCCTGCTCTCTAAGGAGGCTCGCTCTCATTGTTGGCAGGCTCACTTCCCTTCATTTGTCAGCCATACTGCCTTCCTTGAGAAGGTCCCCATCACATGCTCTATTTCAGGGCCTTGGGTACAAATCACTTAGTGCTTTATTGCACGTTAGTTTATATGCTTCTGTTCCTTCTCCTCCAAGATGCAGGTGTTGTGAGACCAGGGCCGTGTCCACCTTGTTAGCTTAGCCCTAGGGTGGTGCTAAGTACATGGAAGTGTTTCATGAGCATTAATAGTCTTGACTGCCTTTAAGATCTGTATAGTGAGGTGATTATTGAAGCACTCTGTTATTTTGTTTGGAAGACATCATGCATATATGGACATGTATACATTTACCCACAATAATTCTTAGTGGTTGTGACATGAAGTATTTTCCCCTCTATTTGTCTCTAACGTGATTCTTTCCGGTTTTAGCTTGTATCTGGTTCAAATATACTAGGTGGCAGGGCAATAGTTTGCACTTCCCACTCAGAGCCTTCATGATATAAAGGACTGCACCTATTTTAGCATGTATTTTCCTATGCTTCGAATTTGTATTTTCGGCCTTGCCTTTTTTGATGACAAAATAAATTCATTTCTCGGTTTCCATCTGATCACGTCGCCACTGATCTTCTAATCTTGACTTTATATTTTTGGAAGACGTGGCTGTGCTTTCTCGGGTTTCTTTCCTTTGGTGATGGCCTGACATGGATGGTAACAACTTACTGTTCCAGGAGTCTTACCATATACCCAGATGCTGAATAAGGTGAACAGACAGGCAAGGACATGTGACCAGGAAAGGAAAATTGTGTCCCTTCTCTGCTTTGAGCTGTGAGTCTCTGCAGCATGCCACAGTGTGCAGGGAGGAGGAATTGCTGGTAGAGAGGCAAATTCAGGTGCTGGGATTATGTAATTCAGGTTTTACTAAGTTTGTTGTTTTCAGAGCGATGATAGAAAGGTGATGGTGGCCACTGTAATTTTTTTTTTCTGTAATGTAATGTCATTTTTATACCAAGTCTCATTTGGGAGGATGTAGACCCTGTCTCAAAACATCACACTGCATTTTCCTCCTTTTTGTACTCTGATAAGTCCAGCATGTACAAATCACAGCTGATGAAAGTAATTGTGTCATAATTGTCTTCAACATGAAGTCCCCTCTCCCGTTCTTCTTTCCATCCCCATTTAGTTCCACCGCCTATCTAGCAAATATTATCTCGTACAGAATAAAGTCGATGCCCTACTGGAATTTCCTGTGTCCATGTAGACAAGGTTTGTCATTAGTGGGACTGGAAGGAAGCAAGCGGACTGTGGCTCCAAGGCTCTTACTGGAGCTGGCAAGCCCCAAAGCTGCCAGTTCGTCCTTCTCAACATCATTATGCACGTCTATAGCACGGATTTCCTTTTCTCAGGACACTTTGTGACATTCCCTCTGCATTTGTTCCTGTTGGGTCATATTTGAAAAGTGGAATTCTACAAACACCCTGTGTCATGGTGATTTCTGAACGTTCTGAGGGCTTTTGTGTGGATTGTTCTTGGGGATCAGTGCAGAACAGTGAAGCTGGGTGTATTGACTGGAATTCACATATCCTTGGTACACATATAGATCCACACTAATAACTGAGTGAAAGGAAATGGCTTCCCATGGCAACAGAAGATTAGCAAATGGGAACAATTTAGCTTTTAATGCACATGGGATGTACTCGCCAGATTAGCAGCTACAGATGCAGCCCCAAAGCCTCTTAGTCAGTTTATTGGCCTGGATCCATCTGGCCATTGTCCAGCATGTCCCACTTTTCAGATAAGGGTTAGCATATATTTTAGAGATCAATTGACTCTAACCACATTTTATCAAGATGCATGTAAATTAACCTAAAATATGAAGTCAATATCCATTAAGCTACTTTGTGCAAAATGTTAGGGGCAATATACTTGCAAGGGAAGGTTAACCATGGATCCAGATAAGACCTGCCTTTGAGGACTGTCTACATCTCCATGCCTTCAGGCCAGTCGTGTTCTCAGTAGACATCTACTTTTGCTCATTTGCAGAAGGCTGGGAATTAATTCTAAAATAACCAATGGGTATCAGACACAAAGAATTGCTTTTAGGATAATTAAAACTATTTTGAATCTTTTATTTATCAATCTGGTTTCTAATATAATTTTAGGTAAATGAAAGACATTCACAAAAGAATAATAGCCTTACATACATAATTTCCTTCTTTCATTCTAGTTTACATGCTGTCGCTTTTAGAGAGTGAAATTCGGTGTTGTTTCACAGGGCTGGAGTCCTGACTGACTCCCAGGAAGAATGCTCAGCCCGGGCCTTCCTCAGCGCTAATCTCCACAGTCACCGCGTGCTCTCTTCCAAAGTGAGAAGAACCCGGCAAAGCAAAACTGAGAGTTGGCAACATCGAGAACAGTTTCTTGGCCTACTCTGGAGCAACCGCCACACCTTCTCAGCCATTGCAGAAAGAAGCCAGCACCCAAGTGAGTCAGCTGAGCCTGGGAAATGGGGCAAACTATCTTAGCAGACGTGTTCTTACGGCACATTTCCATCTGGAACAGAAACGTGTGAATGGGTGTTGCACGAGAACACACGTGTGCCCATTTTTATCTTTATTTCCTTCTTTCAGTCTTTCCTCAACTTTTGGACATAATTTCTCTGTTTTATTGACAGTGGTTTTTTTATCCAGACCATTCTAAATGAGAGGGAAAAAAACCACTATGGTAAAAAAACAAACAAACAAACAAATGGCTCTTTAGGGTTTCTGACATTGCCATGCAGGGTGACTGTAGTGTGTGGTGTGTGTGTGTGTGTGTGTGTGTGTGTGTGTGTGTGTGTGTGTGGCCGATTTATAATCCAGTTACATTTACTGGCTGTCTGAGACTGTGTATACTGTGAGCCACAAGTCATGCCCAGGTGAGGATTCAGTGATTTACAATAAAATTTCCAATTTCTCTAGGTTTCCACTGTGTTCTACTTTCCTATGTTGACAGCCTAGCTGCCCAGAGGTCTTTCTGAGTCATAATTCAGCAGTGATTAAACAATGCCACCTAAGTCTCCATGTGTGTGCATGGCTACATTGTTTGTACAGTACTTTTTACATGCAGTTTACAACCACAAGCCAAGTCAGTCTTTTATGAGGTTCCTTTGACCTTGGAATTTATATTTGGGCTTCAAAGTATTGCACAGTCAAGAAGTCATCTTGCTCATAATTGTCTTTCAAAGCAGGTAAGGCAGCTCCATTTCAAACACTGGAGAAGGATGGACAGAAATTCAAGGGCATGACCAGGGTCACATAGCAAGTCTAGGAAGGAGAAAGGGTGGGAATTCTTGATAATTTTTATTTATGGTGTGCATGTGTGTGTGTGTGTGTGTGTGTGTGTGTGTGTGTGTGTGTGTATGAGAGAGAGAGAGAGAGAGAGAGAGAGAGAGAGAGAGAGAGAGAGAGCCTGGAGGTGTAGGGGACAGAGGACAACTCTTGGGAGTCAGCTCTTTCCTTCCACTATAGGGTCTGTGGATTGAATTTAGTTACCCCAGTTTTGCATGGAAAGTGCTTTTACCTGCAGAGTCATCTTGATGGCCTGAGATTCTTCTGACTTATTCTTTTGATGCAGAGAGAGTCTCATGTTGCCCAGGCTGGCTTTGAACTCATTATGTAGCCAAAACTGGCTTTAAATTCCTGATTTCTTGGCGATACATGCTAGATTGTAGATGTGTGTTGCCATGCCTATATACATGTTGAGATCTACCAGCTGACTCTCAGGGGTCACACTCACTAAAACATCATCTAAAAAAGATGCCCTTTTCTTTTAGCCAAAAATTAGTGAGCTGCATGATTGCCTTTTCTCAATTCAGGATCAGTGGCTCACCAGGAAGAGCACTTAGAAGCTAGTATTGGTTGGATAAGTCACACTCAACTTAGTAAATGTTGCCTTTTTTTTTTTTTTAAGTGCTTGACAGCATAGGAAAAGAGGGAAAAAAAATAAGAGTTCAAATCAGGCATTGTTTAGAAGCATGAGATGTAAAAGGACTGTTAACATTCTCTCCTGAAGAGAAAGGTACAGCCCGGAGAGGAGAAAATCGTAGCAAGTGGAGATCAAAGGGAACAGCCGGGACTGTAGAAGTGAGTGTGTCTTCTGACACTCCCTGAACCCTGGGACGCTTGCAGCGGGTACCAGGTGGTGTCTCTCTGCAGCACCGTCAGCTGTACAAAGCGTTTGTCTGTGCCTGCTTCCCAGGATGCTCCCGGTGCTCTCCTCAGATGTCCAACAACAGGGTTAAGATCTACTCACTGGCCATGCTGGGACTCTCTCTGATGCCTTTCAATTCCTGCTCCTTTGGGGAGGGATGCCTTCTCTTCCCATGCGGGACAGCAGGGGAATTTCTAACAAAAGTCCTCTAAATCCTTGTTCCCAGATCTTCAACTAAAAAAAAAAACCTCACAGACCTTCCTATTTTTGAATGTTGTTAGATAGCAATGAAGAAATACATTCTTGCATATTAAGAAGGCCCAGGGAAAATTCAACCATGAAATAATTTTGATGTCCTAATTTAGTTTCTATGAGCTCCAGAGAATATGCTATTTTGGGAGGAGAGAATGCCACTGATTTCACATTCATCCAGCATCTTTCTTTCTTAGCTTCTTGAGAAACACAGATATTTGTTTTAGATGCAGAGGAAGTTCATGCACACACAAGCCTCAGTCAGCCACCAATGTTCTTTGAAGCTTCATTTATTTATTTAGAACTTTTTTTTTTTTTGGAGAATGGTTTCACTAGGCAGCTCAGGCTAGCCAGAACTTGCTGTGTAGCCCAGGCTGACCTTGAACACATTATCCTCCTGCCCCAGTCTCTCAAATGCTGGGATTACAGGCATGCACCAGTGTGTCTTATTCCTTTGGCACAGTGTCTTGGGTTTTGTTTGGTTTATATAGTCTTATTGCTTAAAGGAGCTTCCATTAGTCTATGCTTGGTTGATAATGTATTGGATATAAAACGCTGAGATGGTAGTGGGCATTAAAGACAGTCTAGGGTTAGGCAAATTCAGGTTATAGTATGACTATTGAAGCAGTGGCATGCCAAACTGTCAAGGGAGGGGACTGGAACAGAAGATTACTTCTTTTTCTTTAGACAAGCGATTATTTACCATTCAGAACATACTGGCTATATCTGTCGTACACAGATGTGGGGATTTTGGCTAAGGGCATTAATTCCAAGAAGAGGTCAAGGCTTCAGGACTCATTTAGGAACTAATCAAGTTAGTAACTACTACACCCACCTTTGTATGTCCTGTCTGCCAGCCATATTGCAACTGCCTTAGGAGAGACAGTGTCAGCGATCTCCATGTGTCTTAACTGATAAGGATGTCACTCAACACCCCAGCTTTGCTGATATGTGAGACGAGTTGGACCTTAGTGTTTGTCTTTTGTGGCAAGAGCAAGGGAAGGAAAGAGTGAAGAGAAGACTGGATGGGAACTCTTTAATACTGGAGACTGTCCTGATGGGTTGACTGGCTAATCATTTGGGGGAGAAAAGTACTGAGATAATGCATAAGGAACATAGCTATCTTCAGAAATGCCAGAAAGAATAGATTTCCATTTGGTATTATTTGTTAAGTACAAAAGTAATACCTGTAAAATAAGTTCTTAAAAAAATCAGAAACACTTCTAAGCCATAATGGTAAATATGAAAATATGAAAAAGAATGCTTCATGGTCAGGTATCTTGATGAAATAAAATGACCTTTGCTCTCAAATGTAAGTGTTAACATTGCTCTGACATTTTATCCTATTAAATGCTTTTCCATTTAATATGTTTTATAAAAGAACAAGCAAGACTTGACAATTAAGGGTGTTCATGGGCCAGTTTGAGGTCTGCCTGCAATTAAAAGAGGTCTCAGGATTCCTTTTATTCTGGTTCCTTGATTTGAGGGGGAATGAACTCATCCCTTACCTCCTTTTGGAGTGCATTGTAAGTTGGAGCAATAAGCAGCTTGGGATAAGGTTTTTTCCATTACTCAATAAATTAATATTCTCCAATAATTTAAGTATTTGGAGAACCTTGAAAGTGTGTGCATAAAATCCTAACTAACTAGAACATGCAGCTCACTGAGACAGACCATCAGAAGAACAGCAACTATACCACTTTAAGCTCACTGTCCTTCTAAGAGCAGAAAAAAAAATTATCATGTTTAATTCCTCAAAGTGTTGGAGCCTACAAAATTTTTAAAAAGAGGTTTTTAAGTATAAGAGGCCCGACATATTACAATTATAAATGGTAACCATTCAAGAAACAACTTTTGTGTAATTAAAAAAATAGTTAAATTCTTTTTGGATGCTCTAATAGGAAGAAATTGCTCCCAATTACTTACACAAAGTCTATTTTTCTTTGTTTTACATAAAATCAAGCAGTTATTTTTGGAGCAAATTGTCCAAGATTCCTGATAACCCTAAAATGTATAATTCACTAGACAACTGTATTCTCGAAGAAAAGTAGTAACTGATCAAGTTGGTGGCGACTTCAGACTCTGATGTGGCTGTCCCAGATCTCTGTATCATGATAGTGTTTCTGCAACTGAGTTGGTTTAAAACATGGCAGTGTTTCCCGCATGATTCCAAAGTAACAGCTGTTGTAACTTGGCTTTATTGTATTGTGCAATCCAGAGGGTGCTATCTGCTAGGATTTTATCACAGCGGTGTAAAAACTTGAAGTTTAGAGCAAAATAAAAAAAAAGCACACTAATTTATGCATTCACTAGAAAGTGTCCATATTTTTGTTATAAATATAAAAGAAACAGCAAAGAAGACATTCCCTCTGCCTCTAATTCCCCATTGAGGTGTGTATACACATACAATCCGATATGTTGAAGGTAAAACAGAGAAGTCCTATAACAGTTGCTCACCATGGTTTTATAGCTGATAGTTACAGATATTAAGTAGGTCTAAGACTACATCCATGGAACACCGTCATGTAGAAGCCAATGGAAAACAGGAGCAATAAACCCAATATGCCTTGCTTTGCCAGATTCTCGGGTGCTCGTTTCCACTTGTGTTGGTCACACAGCTGCAGGACAGGAACCACTCACTCTTCCTCCACAGGCTGGTGACAGACAGAACCGGCCGAAAACTGGTCTAGACTGAGGTGTCTTTGAAGACTGGCAAACAGGCTCTTTGCCCATTTTTTTTTTCATTTCCGTTTTATGGGACACCAAAAGAAATATTATTTGGACACAAACTAGTTGCTACAACAGCCCATTAAAAGTCGACTAGATGCGAAAGGAAGAGAATGTCATAAGCTGTATGGATGTGTATCAGTTTTTCTTGAGAAAAAAATATCCACATTCTAAGGGCTCTTAAAAATGTAAAAAACTTGCCCTGTTACCACGGGTTTTTAGAACACCTCTAAACACACACAAAATAAGACAGATATTACCTACAAATTCCAACTGTTGCTTAAACTCTAAAAGCATTTTCGTATTATTTTGTTTTGATACAGAAGGGGGAAGTCAGCTATAAAGAAATATTAAAAAGTATACTTTTGTGTGGCCATCAGTCTTAAGAATATTGGGTTGCTTGCCTTCCCCAGCTTGTGCTGATACTGTAAGCATGTGCTCAGGGGTATGACACAGGGTGCTCTTGTCCTTCCCCCTCCTCCCTTCACTCCCCCCTCCCCATCCCGTGGCTAAAGAGCCACCCCTCAAATGAGCCATTCCTTTTTGCTCTCGTCAATGGTCTCTGTGAAGTTGGGGTCGTTGTTCATGATGGCAGCATCTGCGCTCTCGGCTGACTCGGCTCCCTTGGCCTCGTTGGTGTGGTAGGTGCCCTTGTGACGGAACATGTACCGGATGAGGAATACAAGGGTGCAGAGGATGGTGAAAATCACCACGGCGATGACCCCTGGGGAGACCAGATAAGAACCAGAAGTTAAATAAGCCTTGCACACAAACGCATCTCCTCACTGCATCCCAGCCCCCTGGGATGTGACAGTCATGAGGACAGCGGAAGTGACACATGGCTTCTGCTTCCAGACGCAAAGGGGTTAACAGGAACCAGAAGGCGACTTGTCCTCTCCCCAAAGTAACTGAAACACTAGATAAAATATCTGAAGCATAGGCTTTCAGACGGTGGACGATAGGTTAATCAGACGCATGATGCCTGAAGAAAGAGTCCGAAATGATAAATTTCCACACTTCGCCCAGTTTTCTGACTGTCCACACTGCTCTCCAGAGAGAACCAGGAGAACCCAGTGGACTTCCCGAACTGAGGGCGGGGCTTCGGGGCCAGCCCATGTGATCCGCACAGATGGATCTACTAATCTGTGAAGTTGCTGAACCTCCAGCTGAATACTAATATGTGCATGACCTTCCACAGAGCCAGGAGGCACAATAAACAATTTCCAGAGCTCACACAGGGCTGGAAGATGATCAAGTTCTAACAGGAAATAACTAGAGGCATTCAGTTCAGACTGTGAAGGGTCATGCTAAACGTGTGCTTTTAAGGGAGTGAAAGGTTTGTCGAGATTTGCCCTGCAAAAGCTTAACATGATTCAAAGATATCCAGTTGTAAGTACTGTAAGCAATCTCAGCACTCAAAATAAGAAGACAATTAAACCCTAAACTCAGTCATGTCAACAATATCTAGGAGCCAATAGAAAAATGACCAAACATGCAAAGAAAAAAATTTGTTTTTCTCCTACAAGGAGAAGAATCAACTTAAGTAAAATTGGCAGAAAAAACAGAGTGAGCACAGGAGGGCCTATGCAGACCAATCACTAATAACCAAGACTGAGGGAGGCCAAAGGGATGCGTCCCAGAAGGAATAAGGAAAAATTCATGATGATAAAAATATTCAGTCTAAGAAGATATAAGATCTCCAAATGTGTATCCATCTGATTGAACTACAAAAACACCAAAGTGAATCTGATTGAACTACAAAACAGCAAAGTGAAAACTGACAGAACCAGAGGAAAAATTAGACCAATCCGTAACCACAGCTGGAGACTTTGGCCCTCTTCTGCTTTGTAATGGACAGAACCATTAAACAGAAAATCGATAAGAATGTACAAGACCTGGACAACATGGAGTCCGGTTTGTTAACAAGCTGTAGATTGGGAAAAAAATATTTATCTGTGTCTGACAAAGGTTTTGTATCCAGAATACAAACTCTTTCAAATCAATAGCAAGAAACCAAACGATTGATTAAGGAGGTGGAGAAGGATTTCAAGACATCTCACAAAATATTTACACAAGACAATAACCACTGAAAAGTCACTCAGCACCACTAGTGATGAGATAATTGTACATCAAAAAGCACAGTGATGCCCAAACTCACCTACCAGAGTGGCTAAGAAGGCAGACAGCACCAAGAGGTTGTGGAACAACTGGCTCCTTAGATATTGATCATGGGACTGTAAGGTGGTTGGATCATTTTGGAAAGCTTCATGGCAATGACTTACAAAGTTAAATATCCACCTTCTTTAATATCTTAGTGATTGAATTTCTAGGACTTATCAAAGAGAAATGGATACTTAAGTCTACCTAAGATGTGTGCAACATTATTAAGGTGTGTGCAGCTTTACTCATAATAACTCGAATCTGGAGACAAGACAGCAATCTAGCAATGGGTAAGTGGAGAAAACAAATGATGGCATATCCATTCAATGAAATACAACTTGGCAGGAGAAATAAATACTATTGGCAAGTGAAACGGTGTGGACAGATATAAAAAACATTATGCTGAATGAATGAAAGCACAGCAAATTTTATACTAGTTATAAAACCCTGGAGGAGCAAACAGAATAGATGGGGATTTAAAGAAAGGGATTACAAAAGTAGCTGAGAGGAGGTATTTTTAGGATGATGTGTTCTATATGTTACAGTGGTGGATATGGGTGTATGAACTTGCTAAAAAGTCACTGACCTGTTTCATGTATACTTTGAGTTTATCTTAAAACAAAACCCAAAAGCCAAAACCAGTAAGGATAGGGACCTTGATGAGATTATCCTTGAACTTGGGATAATGTCACTGAACTACCTTTTGAATATATTTTAATGTATTTTATTTATGTATATGTGTATATATCTATGTGTGAGTATGCGCACATGTGTGTGTATGCCTATGGAAGGTTCCCTGGAGCTGGAGTTATAGGCAGTTGTGAGCAGCCTTCTGTGGGTTCTGGGAACTGAACTTGGGTCCATTTGGAAAAGCAGTATTTACTCTTAACTGCTTAGCCATTTCTCCAGCCCCATTTTTTTAAGTCATTACTTTCCCCAGGTGAGTAGCTGCACGAAAGTCTGTTGTACATCTCACATACCTCCAATGATAGCTGAGTTTCTGTTGACTCCATTTCTTATCGCTTGGCCTTGTCCTGGGTTATACGGGAAATCTGCACTGGCTGTAGAGAAGGAAATAAAGAACGAAGTGGAAGAGTCAAATGCACCAAATAATTTCGTATTTATTTCCTCATATAACTCTTAGACACTTCTCATTTTTGCAAATGAAATTTCCACCTCAGGATGGACCCAATCTTCTTATTGTCTCCCATGAAAATTCCAGACACCCCCGTCCCTGATTTCACTATTTCTCTTGTGCAAGTTCCAATGCTATGGCTTGATTGAGGGGAACGTTGGAGAATCTTAGAATGTTCTGAGCCAGCCTGTCCCCGCCCTGCCGACAAGTCTACTTTTAGAATAGTTATCCTCCAGGGGTTGGTTTCGGAACATTGAGTCTATAGACACTCAAGCCCTGTATGTAACTAGGGAGCATATGACCTTCATAATCCTCCTGTATGATTTAAATAGTCTCTAAATTTCTAATCATATCCCATGGACTTGAATAAACACTGGAGTGGCTTTGGTTAACACTGGAGAATAATGATGAAGGGAAAAGTCTATCTGCATTTAGTTCAGACCATGTGAAGAGAGACTAGTTTTTGATCTGCAGTCCTTTGAATCCATACCTGCAGGACCTACGGACACAGAAGCAGGGTGTTTGTGTTCTGCTGAAATCTGTCTCCAACCTGCTTTTATTCACACACTACTGCTGGTTTGGGGTTTATATGCTGATGAGATTTTCACAGCACACACTATTAGTTTAAAAGTAATTGCTTCTTTAATATTTAGCAAGGCTTTAATAAAACACTAGACCCTTCAGGAATATGTAAAGGGCTTAAAGTTCAGAAGTGTTGAGAAGAATGTTAATAGCTTAATTTTCTATTTCTTTCCCTGTTCAAAAAATATTAGAAGCAGTTGTGTCAAATTTAGATGTGTCTCTAAGATGAATTCCACTTAGCGCTCCAAAGGCAAATAGATTCTGAAACCTTTCTTAGGTCAGTAGATCATCTATAGCAAGTACTCCAAATAAGCAAATTCACCTTCACAGGTGGATTTTCTTTCTGTCAGGGCTGGGGAACAAACCTATGGCCTTGCATCTGCCAGGCCAGGTTCTGCCACTGAGCTACGTCCCCAGACCATTCCAGTCCACAAACGGATTTGCAGTGGTAGGACCTTCCTTTGAGAAGTTCAAGCAAATCTCCCCAATAGAGGAAGTAACTTTTCCTCCAGCAGATGGAGCAGAAAACCAGAGTTTAAAGCAGCCTGCAGCCTGCTGGATGGCATAAGTCACTGGGAGAAACATTTTCAAGGTCTGTACTTGGTATAATTAAACAGAGGCTGTGTTATGATCCAGGTAGATCCTTGCTAGGGACTTGGTTCCTAAGACTAATTCATCTCTGGCTATCAATACCTAAGAATCTCCAGGGTCATGACAAAAACAGTCAGAGCCCTTCCTCGTCTCCTTAGACATGAGTGGGCCAAATGCAGGATTTCACTTTGTTTTGTTTGTTTGTTTTTTCGAGACAGGGTTTCTCTGTATAGCGTTTCACCTATCCTGGAGCTCACTCTGTAGCCCAGGCTAGCCTTGAACTCAGAGATCCACCTGGCTCTGCCTCTCGAGTGCTGGGATTGAAGGTGTGCACCACTGCCAGCCGGCTTGGGATTTCACATTTTTAACCAGAGTGTGTGATTTAGTTTTTCCTCTCTTTGACTTCATTTAAAATTTAAAATTTCATTTTCATCCCTTTTGCATATGTGTGTACATATGTGTGGGCATGAGCATTCCAAGGGGCACGGGTGGAGGAGTTGCTTCTCTCCCACTGTGCGGGCACCAGTGATTGAACTGTGCTGGACAGTCTCGGCAACACGTGGCTTTACCCACTGAGCCGTGTCCCTGGGCCCAGACTTGGCACGTTTACCCGGGACCAGGGAAATTATTCTCTCTTGGATTTGTACATTACTGACCTTTTCAACCATTAGAGTCGTTTAAACCTGTTGACTGCTTTTAGCCGTGAACTCTGACAAGCGTATGAGTGAAAGAAAATGTACCTCCAGATTACGTACTCTTTTAATTGTGGATGCAAATGGTGCCTTTGATGTAATTTTCTTGCATTAACTGGCCCAATTCTAAGTCTAGATATCTTGGGAAACAGGAAGACAGCACACTTTGCTTCTTTCCCTTCCTTCCACCTCTTCAAGCTTTTTTTTTTTCCCCCACAGTCCATGGAGGCTTTTTATTAATGTGTTTTACATCTCTAGAAAAAGAATCCCAGGATTTTTCCTCCTGTGTGTTTTCATCTTGCTTCTTCATGGTCCATGATGCCAGCTGAGGTTGTCAGTACAATGAAGCCAAACTGACGGGATGGGAGCAGATTGTTCTGCCATTTTTCTAGGTCTTTGAGTTGCACATCAAATCTAGGGCTTATCACTCCACACTTGTTCAACCTGCCTGTGAGGTTCACGACGATTTTCCCAGCTCTGTGGTCGTCGATGATTTCAAGTTCACCAATGTGACCATGCTTCATCATCACAGTTAGGAACCTAATGATGACTTTGGAGCAGGGCCTGATGAGGACCTGGCGTTTGTTTGCCTCTCTTCTCAGCATTGCTGATGCTCTTGAGAGCATCAGCCAGGACATTCATGCGCACCATGGTGCCGGCGCGGAAAGATGGCGGAAAGAGGCCTCTTCAAGCTTTTCTGAGCTAGATAGCATTGATTTAAGATTTCAAATGCCAGCCCAAGAAGGCAAAGGTCAATCATTTATGGGCTTTTCACTCTGGTGGTCTGAATGAAAACTGTGCCCCATAGGCTTAAGTATTTGGTCACTTGGTCTCCAGTCA
>CABHPQ010149599.1:0-45105 GCA_902168405.1 Peromyscus aztecus
TCCATGGTTGCTTTTTTCCCCCCTGCTTTTTAGAGACAGGGTTTCTCAGTGTAGGCTTGGTTGTCGTGGAACTTACTCTGTAGATCAGGCCGGCCTTGAACTCATAGAGATATGCCTACCTCTGCCTCCCGAGAGAGCTGGGATGAAAGCCACCACCTGACCAGGCCCATCCTTGCTTTTAATCATGGTGTTTTATCACAACAACCAAAAAGTAACTAATGCATTTAGCTCGATTTGTTTTCCACTGTAGTACTTCTCAGAACCTCTCTGTGCTAATGAGTTTTGACTTTGCAGCAGACAAGCGATGGCTCCAGAATGTCGAAAGATAGGAAGCTGACAAGTGTCTGCTTTAAGAAACCAGGTATGATGACTCAGTCTATAATCCTAATGCTCAGAAGGCTGGGGAAAGAACGTAAAGAGTCCCAGACTAGTTTGGGGTGCTTAGAGAATCTCTGTCTCAAAAACAAACAAAACAACAACAATAAAAACAGTAAAAATACACAAGGGTCTGCATAAGACACTGGACCATGTCCTACAGATACATTTACTGTTTGTGCACATTGTTCACAGTATATATTTTATGGCGAGCTTGGCTTGCTGATAGGTAGAGATAATTGAGGTATTAATGTCCTAAGCCATCTCTTGACACAATTATTGATAAGTAGAGTTTCCCCATGCCTTTGGCTTTAGAGCTACTTTGACCTGATATCAGAGGCACACATTTGGAAAGCTAAGTACAAGTGGGGCCCTTCGTGCCAAGCTCAGTTCATGCTGGCTCATATTTTCTTGTAAGTTACACGGGAAATTTTTCCATTAATGTTTTAATTCACGTGAATTGTGTTTTCGTAGATGGTGTAAAGGAGAGATTTAGCTTTTTTCTTGCAAAATATTTTATTTTTTTCTTCTGGTGCAGAAACTTTCAGATCAAAATCTACCAATAAATTCAATCTGTAAAAGACACGATGGTAGTGGGAGCAGGGAAGAGTGGGTTTATCCCAGGCAGCTGTCATTCCCTACCAACAGAGAAGGCTCCAGAGATGCTACAGAAACACTGGAAAAGTTTGCCCACTGATAAAGGACTGTAAATGCCATATCTATAATAGACTACCTTAATGTCTTTACCTATTTCACTTTTTATCTTTTTATGCCATTCACATACTTTAAAGAGCTATATAGTATAACAAAAGAAGAAACTGCAAAATGTATAAAAAGAAATAAAAATGTGAATTAGGGGTAGGGTTTTTGCCTTAAAAATTAGCATAGATCTTTTAAAAAAAAGTCCATTGCTGGCAAGAATTGAATATATCTATTTAAAGTGACATGAGAATATTTAATTTAATAATCCTAGATGTTGATAGGTAGTTCAATAATGTGCTAGAAGTTTACAGTAGTCATTCTTATAGGATTTAATCTTAAATGATAAATAGAAATGTGTGGGAATTTTGCTACTGTTTATATTGATGCTATTGACCAGCTACAGGTTTGGGTCTGATTAAATGAGTTAGGGTATTTCTCCCATGAGACACTCTTGCGCCATTAAAGTAATGCAACAAGAAAAATGCTGAGTGATCCTGAGGAATGTGTCCCTGTGCCAAGTGCCTTACTTACGGTGTCTTAAGTCTAACAGTGTCCCTATGTAATAATGTCATCACTCCCACTTAGAATGGGAAAACACTCAAAAAAGGTAAGTGACCTTTAAACAACTTGTAAGGCAGGATTACTGGAATTAACGCATACCTGCTCTCAATCACATGTTCTTAATCACCACCTACTAATGGGAAAATAGTCACTATTTACTAATTAATTGTAGTTCTCAAACAACATATTGACATTAAAATAATTACTCCCTCTTTTTGGGGGGGTTTGAAATAACTCCCTCTATGCAGTTCCCCCCCCCCCTTTTTTTGTTGTTGTTTTAAAGACAAGGTTTTCCTGCTGTACATAACAATTCCTAGCTGTCCTGGAACTTGCTCTGTAGCCCAGGCTGGCCTCAGACTCACAGAGATCCACCTGCCTCTGCCTCCTGAGCGCTGGGATTAAAGGCATGAGCCACTGTCAGCCTAGTTTTGTTTTCCTTTTTAGAAATAGTGAGCAAAGAACTTATCACCAAAATTGCTTTTGTAATTCTGCTGTGATTTAATATCTATTTTCTACATCTCAATTCTTCAGAAAGCACCTTTAAGGAAGTAGAATTTTAGGGTAAAATTTCCTAGAGAATTTAGAAGCTTATATTTTGTATTGTTTTATAGAAAGGATGCTTACATTGACAGTTCCATCTTGAGAATAGGCGAGCAATCATTTGTATCCTCCTTGGCACAGAAGAGCAATTTGCAATACATTTTTGTGACTGGTAGGTTTAAAAAAAAAAACTCACACTTAAAAGCATATGATTTATGACTCATTCACCAACTTCTCTCTCTGCTTTATGTATATGTATTTATATCATTTTAGTTACAGCAAGTTGTTCTTAAATGACATTATTTTTAAAAAATGGTTATGTTTTATAAGCAATAACAGATATTATCCACAAAGGTATAGAGATTGAACAAGTATCCTAGATGTCTGTTTGTACAGATACAATGTAGATTTAATAAGTTCTCTTGAAGTGTTAATTTCAATCATTTGTTATTGAAAAATTTAAAATATTTTAAAATAAAAGCAAAGAACAACAAAGAATAAAAAATTCAGAATGGACTGTGACCCGCAGTTCCTTCCCCCATGTAAATCTACCTTTTGGATGTTTTCTCGATTTGTGAGGCAGACCAAAAGGATGTGTAGAGCAGTGTGCCGGGGTGGTTCTGACAGCAGAGTGGTGTCACATGTGCTGATTAGAAATGCTGGTTCTGGGCCCAGCTGTCTGGAGTGAGTCCTGGCTCTGTCATTTAGCGCCCAATTGAGCCTGGGCAAACTCGTCTGTCCTGCCTCTGTCTCATTATCTTCATTTATAAAATGGAGGGCTGCAGTGAGTATTAATGAGTGAGTTCCTGCGTAGTGTGCTTAGAACAGAGTCTGCAACGTGGTGAGGGTCAACCATCATATGATCATTATTGTTGTTAGATGTGTGTGCAGAGGTGGGAGCAGAAAAACACGCAGGAGTTCTCACTGTCTATCATAGACCTTTATGATTTCCACATTGATCTTAGTGAGTTGGGGTTTTTGTTTGTTGTTTGTATTTGCATGTGTTGTTGTTTGAATTGGTTTGACGTAAAGTTTTTGGTTTTTGTTTGTTTTGGTTTGGTTTTTCAAGACAGGGTCCCCAGTGCTAGAATGGTAGGCTTTTATTATTTCCTTTTTATACAGCCAAGGAAACTACAACCAGGGAGGTTACAAACTGGAGAGTAGAGTGACTGGTTCGATCCATTTCTAGCTCGTGTCAAATACTAAAAGTTGCCTGACCAGGAGACAGCAAAATACTAATCAGACGGGAACAGCTGAGCACGGTAGCACCTAGCGATAATTCTGGCCCCCTGAGAGGCTGAGACAGGAGGATTATGAGTTCAAGGCCAAACTAGGCCTGTACCAAAAACTAACAATAAAAAA
Source organism: Peromyscus aztecus (assembly GCA_902168405.1). Lineage (NCBI taxonomy): Eukaryota > Metazoa > Chordata > Mammalia > Rodentia > Cricetidae > Peromyscus > Peromyscus aztecus. The sequence continues at coordinate 3,541 of CABHPQ010149599.1, forward strand.
GGGTGGGACAGAGGTGCTTGGATGCAGGCCTACGAAGTCATATGCCCTCTAGACCCACCTTGTGGTGTTTAAGAGGCAGGGAAATGTGTGCCCCATCAGCCATCCCAGCTCTTTAAATGTTGATTTTGGTTTTTGCAGATATTTCTGTCTTCTTCTGTATACACTAAAATTACTACTGAACTGTCAGTTTGTCTCATTGGGGTTGGGGTAGCACAAAAGTGGTTCAAGGACTCTGGCCATCCTCTGCGGGAAGATTCAGGGAGACTGTCTGTAAAGACCAAGTATGCCCATCTTCAAATCTCAGAATCCCACAAGGTGACTAACTCACCGAGAAGACCTCCCCTGGGGAATTTTGAAGTTTCTGCTCTAACCTGGAGATATTTTGAGCATTCCCTAGAGGTTGGCTTTTCACCTACTCACCTGTCCAGCATGACTCATCCCCCAGGGGCATCGAGTCTGTGTTCATGATCTGTGACGCAAACTATGGCGATGTGGATTCAGATAGAGAGGCAAATTCTGGCCTCACCACTCACTAGGTGTGTAATATGGAACAAGCTGACGTCTGTGGGGAACCCTTTGGGTTCCTCCACCCTAATAAAACTGGAAAATGAAACCTTTCCAGAAATGAAAGTGAAATGAGGTAGCAAAAGAGAGTGAGGATAAAGCCACCAGCAAACTCATTCCGGGCCCTTCTCCTTGTTGGGTTGTGGATTGGGACTAAGTGTTCACTGTGTCTTTATTTGATCATTCTGTGTGTGTGTGTGTGTGTGTGTGTGTGTGTGTGTAGGCATGTTCGTACCACAGTGCACCTGTGAAGTCAGAGGACAGCTTTCCAGAGTGCCTTCTCTTGCCATCGCAGGTTCTGGAGATCAGCCCCAGGTGGGCAGGCTTGCTGAGCAGGTGCCCTTACCTGCTGAGCCACCTCAAGGGCCTCTTGTGTTTGTTTCTATAACCTTGCTGTATTAGTGCAGCACTTTGCTTACAGTGAGATGTATGAATCCTGACTGCACTGGCATACATGTACAGGAACTGGACGACAAGGAAACAGGTTTTAGAAGGTTTCTAAGTGTTTATTATCTCTACATCCTGTCACAGAAATAGATAAAAAACCCCTGTTGTTTACAGATAATAAGTTGTCAGGCTGGAGCCGCAGAGCTGGACAGGTCACCTCCAGCTTCTACATCCTGTGTGCTTAAAGCCTTACAGAAGAATGCAGGCCTGAGGGCACTTTGTCCTGTCCACAGCTTACCTTGTTTGTGTGAATAACAGCTCAGCTCTTCTGACCCAGGGGAGTCCTTTTAAGTACAATTGGCTAGATTTAATTTTTCCTTTTAAATTATGAAATATTTAAAAATACCTATTCATCCAAACTTCAAATCTTGACTACATGAACTTTAAAAATTTTGACACACATGGATACATGTACATAATTTTTTTTAACTTAATTTCAAACTTTTAGAGAAATTAAAAGAGGGGCCAGGGAAGTGGTTCGGTAAGTAAGCAAAGGCCCTTTCTGTACAAGCCTGACAGCTTGACCATTCAGTCCCCCAAATCTTTGTAAAAAGAGGATGGCATGGTTACACATCTTCATCCCGGCACTCCTACACATGGTGGGAGGTAGAGACCAAAGAAAGACAGCTCATGGGCCAGCTAGCCTGGGTCCAAAGCACATCGCAACAGCAACAAGACAGACTCTGCCTGGGAAGCAATGTGGGAGGAGATAAGAGGCTCCAGAAAGTTGTTCTCTGACCTCCAGAGTATGCTGTGGCAAGCACGTCTGTGCACATACACGTGCACACACACACACACACACACACACACACACACACACACACTTTAAAGAAAAACGCAAGAGAATATGATGAAAACTCTCCTTATGCCCATCGCGGGCTCCCTGGAGTTAGTGTTCCCCGTTTATTTTGTCTTTGTCCCTGTACCACATGTGCAGACCTTTTCTGAACAACTTAATTTACAGGCATAATGGATTCTTAACCCCGGTACCCCAGTTCTTATTTTCTAAAACAAGGGCATCTTCTCCATAACCATAGACCAGCTTTTAAAATCCAGGAAACCAATGTTTATAAAAGACTTATCTAGTCTACAGATTCCTCAGATCTCACCGATTGTCCCAACAGTGTCTTTCGTGGCTACAGAAAAATCCTGGGTCCTACACTGCCTCCTGTCCTGTGTCTCTAGCCGGCCTTGATCTGAACAGCTAGTACTTCAGTTTTTATCTTTTGTGACCATTGACTGACATGTGGTGCTGGTGCTGTTTTGAGACAGAGTTTCAATGTGTAGCTCAGGTTGGCCTTGAATTGGCAGTCCTCTTGCCTTGTTCTCCAAGTGCTGAGAGAGAGAGAGAGAGAGAGAGAGAGAGAGAGAGAGAGAGAGAGAGAGAGAGAGAATCACAAGCACAGCACAACGCTGACATTTTTATAATACCCGGCAGTTACTTTTGTAGAAAGTTCTGATTTCTCCCTCCCTTTCTTTCCGCTCCTTTCTCCCCTCCCTCCATGTCTCTCCTCATCACCTCCTCTCCCGCGCTGTATTTCTCTCCCTTTGATATCCCTGCTGTCTTCTGGGCTTTCATCCTTTTCCCTTCCTGACATTCTCTTTACCATAGTGAACTCTGGTGTAGACTGAGACTTGCTTTGTGACCCGTGTTTGACCCTTTTCTAAGAGTTCCGTATAATCGGAATGAATGTGTACTCTTTAATTCTTAAAATGAGCTCTAGTGCCGTCTGCACAAATGCTATGTATGTAGTGTTGAGTTTTGAAAATAAATATGGTTGTGCAACTCCGCACAAGCTTACAGTTAGACTCAAATCTGTTACCTGTCTTATTAGAATTTTGTATGTTGCCCTGTTCTGTTTTAGCGCACAGTGTTTGGCTCTCCCCGTGCTGTGCGCTGGTACACTTTTGCATGTCCCCTTCGACTCTGGCTCCCTAGCTGCACGTGAGAGCCCCATGTCTCTCATCTGCCTCCTGTCCCCTGACTGTGTATCCTTCCCCACACTTTGAAGAATTAAGCTGCAGGTTGGTACTGACTGAGCAGATGGGCATCACAGACCAAAAAATTAATGAATTCAGATACACAGAGAACCACCGTGGTCGCCTGCTGGCCTGTTAGTAATGATTTACTTAGGAGCCCTCTGATACTTCTTCCAAATGCCTCTTCTTTTTCCTCAGCCCCATTTCTTCCAAAACTTGAGCCAGCCTTTTGGATAGCATTCACCAAATTCCCTCTTTCTAATACTTTTAAGCTACACTTCAAGTGTATTCCTGTGACACAGGATTAGAAGCTTGGAAAGACATGTTTCTTAGTGAGCCAATAAAATGGAGTGCTGTTGCCTGTCCACAGTAGCTAAAATACACACGGAGATTTCAGAAGTGGAAAAAACAGACATGAAACAAAAGGACACGCTGTAAAACTTGCCCGTAGAAAGAGCTGGCCTGTAGAAGAGGCAAACAATGGGTAGAGGAGGGTGTTCTGAGAGAACATCCTGAGCAGCTCAGGGAAGGTCACGGGCCTAAACAGATCTTGGCCCCTGAAGATCTGAAAGAAGCCAGCAGGCTAGGCCGGGAGCAGGAGGTAGCAGAGACAGCCAGCTCCCACAGGAACTTCTGGTTATATTTCAGAAACTGGAATCCTTTGAAAAATTTTAAGCAGAGAGTAAGACAGTGAGGGTTTGAGTTTTTAAATATAACTAGCTAGTAGATGGAGAATGACCTTCTCTGGGTAGAAACAGGCATGCAATTTAGGGCAACTTTAGGAAATGAAGAATTTGGATAACTTTAGATTGTGTTTCCTGATTGTCAGAAATGTATAAAGTCACAGCAACAAGTGACAGCCTTTGCAAGTCAGATGTGGTGAGGCTCATCTGTTATCCCAGGACCAGGGAGCTGAGGGAAGAAGCCAGCCTGAGCTATGGAGCAAGACCCTACCCATCTCAAAAGAAAAGAATTTTCTTGAATTTTTTTTTGAAAATTTGAAACATATAAGAACTTCCATTGCTTTGATTCAGAGTATTCAGTGTGCAGATATTGACTCCAACCTGTCTGCCCCCATCGTTTTCCTTTGCTGGAATACTTCAAAACACATTCAAAACATCATGTAATTTTGTCCTTTGATGTATTAGTCATCCATCTCTAAAACATGAACATTTCTGATAGCTCAGTAGTGAAGAACACTCATTGTTCTTTAGAGGACCTGAGTTTGGTTTCTAGCGCCCACATCTGGGAGCTCACACCACCTTTAATTCCAGCTCTAGGGGATCCATTGTCCTCTTCTGGTCCCTGGGGGCACCTGCACCTTTCATGCACATACCCACAAACAGATACACACATATAATTTTTTTAATTTTTCATAAAATATGAAATTTTCTTATATAACACAATAACATCATAAAACTAACAACAATTAGTTAGGTCTAATGCCAGTTTTATAAGCAAATATTTTTTAAAAAACTTTTTAAGGTTCATTTATTTTATTTATGTGAGAGTTTTGTCTGCATGTATGTATGTGCATCACATGTGTACATGGTACCCACAGAAGTCAGAAGAGGGGGTTGGATCCACTGGAACTGTAGTTCCTGATGGTTGTGAGCCACCATGTAGGTGCTGGGAATGAGCCCAGTGTTCTTCACTGCTGATCCAGCCCCTTGGCCCCTGAACAAATATCTTCTTTAATGGCTTTGAGAGAAAAAATGGCTTAAGCCACAACTTAAATTAAGAACTTAAGATAATTAAGTATCCCCTACAGAAAATCTAAGGTAGAGGCCACTTGACCACTGTGCTATCTCTCCAGCCCCATCCACAACCAAATACTCTTGATTTTCTCAAAAAAAGTCCTTTTTATAGTTGTTCAGTTAGGATAAAAAAAGATGAGGCCACAGATCTTTTGATTCTTTTTAATCTAGTCCCCTCATCTATCTCTCAATCAAAATTTGTGTCGTTGACATAGAAACTAAAGTGTCCTGTAAAATGTCTCAACACTTCATGATACAAGCTCTTAATGAACTGTAGAAATGGTCCCGAAAGTATAGTATTAAAGGCTTTTAAATAAGAGAAAGAGAGACAGACAGAGACAGAGACAGAGACAAACAGGGACAGAGAGAAACAGAAATATATATATAGAGAGAATGACAGAGAGAAAACAAAATATAAGGTTTGGGGCTTAGCTCGAAACTGCCAGTAAGTTTCTCCGGAATGTCCTTTGAAGTATCTGGCATACAATACAACCAGCCCTGCCCAATGAGCCATAAAACTCACCACACTTGGCACCTATAACCAAGCTGTTTAATAAGAATGTGCCTAGTGCTTTAATATTTTTCAGACAGGTTCTTATGTAACCTAGGTGGGCCTCAATCCCCAAGGATGATCTCTAGCTTCTGATCCTCTGCTTCTACCTCTCCAGTCCTAAAATGACAGATGCACACCACCACACATCATTTCCATGGTAGTGGAGAGTCTACCCAGAGTTATGTGCACACTAGGCAAGCATATTACCCGTGAGCTACATTCTGCACCCTAATGTTTTAATGTCCTCCACTGTTCTTGGCTTCCTGACATGCTTACTCACTGTGGTCTGTAACTGTTATTAAATTCCAGAGTCTGAAAACAGCACACAGCTTCACAAGCATCTTTAAAACAATTAAGATGACCATGGTTTGCTAACCGTGGTCGTCTTAACCTCTGAAATTAGAAAATGTAAAAAGCTGAACTGAAGGTAGCATCAGTAAAAACCAAGTTATTTCCTACTATACATACAAGCTGGGCAGTGGTGCTGCATACCTCTAATCCCAGCACTCCACTCGGGTGGCAAAGGTAGGTGGATCTCTGTGAGTGAGTTCCAGGACAGCCAGAGTTATATGGCGAAAGCCTGTCTCAGAAAAAGAAAAGAAAAAAAAAAAGAAAAAGAAAAAAAAAAGAATGTACATACAAGAAGAAACCAGCCAAGCAATGTGTGACATCTTTACCTCAGTCGATGTCCTCCCTAAGAATGTGATGGCTTTGCTGTGATTAGCCTCTGTAGCCAATGGTGCAAGATCTTCATGCCAGCGGTAACTAGAATCAGTGCAAGGGTTTCGGCTCCATTGCTTCAACACATTGTCATATGATGAACACTATTACAAAATTAGTAAAGGAATTTCAAAATAGCCACTTAATGTCAATCATTTCATTTACTGATGTGTTCACTCAAAGCAAAGATTTGCTTGCAAAGCAAGTGCCATGTTTCCAGAGAACTGGTTATTTATCTTCCATTGTACTGTACTCAACACATTCTGGGGTTTGTCTGGGGTCTACCACTTCCTAGCTGTATGGCACAAGACAAATCATTTAAATGCCACAGTACTGTGTTTTCGTGTGAAATGGACATAACCTCCTTATATAGAGGCCTTTAGCATAATAGATGAACAGTGGATTTATAGTGTGGCTTAGCAAATGTCTGCTAGATCACACCCTAAACCTTGTGGTAGTTTAAATATAATTGGCCCCCATAATCTCATAGAGAGTGGCACTATTGGGAGGTATGTGTTTGTTGGAGTGGGTATGGCCTTGTTGGAAGAAGTGTATCACTGTGGGGGCGGGCTTTGAGGTTTCCCATGCTCGGGATAGTGCACAGTGTCTCAGTCAACTTCCTGTTGCCTACAAGATGTAGGACTTTCAGCTCTTGCCTGCCTGCATGCAACCATGCTCCTGCCATGATTATAATGGACCGAACCTCTGAATCTGTAAGCGAGCCACCCCGATTAAATGTTTTCCTTTATAAGAGTTGCTGTGGTCATGGTGTCTCTTCACAGCACTAAAAACCTTAAGTAAGCCAAACCTGGTAGTATTTTACAGTTACACCACATTTGATATTTTGAGGTAAGACAGAGTTTGGAAGCCGGGTTTTCTGAATCCTCCATCAGTCTGTTACTTAGCTCTCCCTGCTGAGTCCATGTGTCATTTCGGGATGAATTCTGTAGTCACTGTATGACCTTCCTTATCCAACTGATAGTCACTCCCACTACCTGAGCTCTTTAGAGTTATCAAACCCTGCCTTGTGTTACACTTACCTGTGTGCAAATACATACCTCCTTCTAAACTCTCCTTTTAAACGTGCATTTGTGTGTATTTATTTACGGCATGTATGTGGAGATCAGAGGACCACCTGTAAGCACCAGTTCTCTCCTATCATGTGGGACCCAGGGATCAAAAGGTCATTAGGTGTCTGTTTGCTCCTATTCGCTGTGATAAAAACACTGACCAAAAGCAACTTATGGGGGAAAAGGTTTATCTGTCTTACACATCCCGGGTCACAGTCCACTGAGGGAAGCCAAAGCAGGAAGCAAGAGCAGAACACTAAGGAAACTGAAGCAAAGGCCATGGAGAACTGCCACTCACTGGCTTGCTTCTCACTGCTTGCCCAGCCTGTTCTCTTCTGCAGTCCAGGACCACCTGCCTCAGAGTGGCACCACCCACCCACAGTGAGGTAGGTCCTCACACACCAATTGCTAGTCAAGAAAATGCCCTACAGGCTTGCCTACAGGTCAGTTTGATGAAGGCATTTTCTCCTTTGAGACTTCCTCTTCCCAGATGATCTTAGCTTGGGCAAAGTTGACATAAAAACTAGCCAGGCCACTAGCCTTGGGAGAAGGCAATTTTGCTTGCCCAGCCATCTCGCCAGCCCTACCAAAGTTATCTTGAGAGCAGAGGTCACATCTTACTTATTTAATTTCTTGGGCTTAGGTCAGAGCTTTTTAATACAATATGAAATTGATTAATGTTTATTTAACTAGGTTGGCTGATGTCTCTTCATTTGACAATTATAGAATAGGGTCTAAACCGAATGTTTATTCATCGGCTCACCATTTACTGAGATCATATATGTCAGATATGACTCATGGTGCAAGATATTGTCTCTGCTGTCATGGAGTTCATGGTGTTTGCTGTATTTAACTTCTAATCATATCCAATTATAGAAGAGTATGTGAGGATTTGGAGCTTGCAGGGCTCCTGTGAGGAAGGACAGTGGCTATGATTCCTTAGACGTCAGTGTGCCGGGAGCTAGACTAGTCATTCTGCTTCTGCATATAATTAGATCCTCACACGCATCCTCTTTACAGATGAGGACGTAAAAACCCGGGAAGATTAGGCAGTTAGCCTAGAATCACAATGGCTAGTAAATGAAATAAACCAGTCTCATAGCTTCAAGTAAATATTACTCAGTACTGGATCCACAATGAAAATTGTGATCAAATATTAGAAAACATGTCTGACATGTATGACATAATCGCATAACTCACAAGATATATAAAAGTCTTTAAACGGGACTGGGTAGGGCTGGAGAGACGGCTCCGTGGTGAAGAGCGCTTGTTGCTCCTCCAGAGGACTGGATTTTAGTTCCCAGTACCCGTGTTGGGCAGTTCATAACTACCTGTAATCCCATATTTTCATGCCATGCTTTAATTCATTTGGGCTTATTTTTATTTTTAATTATAGGTGTGGGGAGGGGCTATGTGCAGGTGCCTGAGGAGAGCAGCTGCATTGGACAGATGCCCTAGAGCTGGAGTCATATGCAGTTGTGAACCACCTGATGTGGGTGCTGGGAACTGAACTTGGATCCTCTGCAAGAGCATCAGATACTCTTAACTGCTGAGCCATCTCTCCAGCCCCCTTCATTGTTTTTAAATTAGGATAAGGTACATATAAAACCAAATGTATTGGCTTAACTTCAGAATTTGTCTTTTAGATTTATTTTATGTGTACGACTGTTTTGCCCACAAGCATATATGAACATCATGTGTATGTCTGATGGCTGTAGAGGTCAGGGGAGAGGGTCAAATCCTATGGAATTACGGTTACGGATGGCCGTGAGACACCACACAGCACTGTGAACTGAACCTGGGTCTTCTGTAAGAACATCAAGTACTCCTAACCACTGAGCCATCTCTCCAGTCACTGGCCTAACTATTTTTAAGTCTATAGTTTAACAGTAAGTACATCCCCAATTTCCAGAATTTTTTTTCAGCTCACTAAACTGAAATGTTACTACCAAACAACAATCTATTCTCCCCTCTCTCCCAGGCTCCTTCGACCATCACTCTGTTTTCTGTGCTTATGAATATGAATATGAATGGACACATATTACAGACGGCACAGTGACTGAATGCAACACGATATTCTAGACTGGATCCCGGCAGAAGAACAGAACATTAGGAAAAGAATGGTGAGAGCTGAGTTACAGCTGTGGTTTGCTCAACAGTGCTGTACCAACATTAATGTCTTTGTTTTATATACCATGACTACATAAGTGACACTTAACATTGTCAACAGGATCTAGAACAGTGGTTCTCAACTGGTGGGTCAAAACCCTCCTTGGGGGTCCTATATCAGATATCTTGCATGTCAGATATTTGCATTACGATTCATAACAGTAGCAAAGAAATAATTTTATGGTTGGGGGTCACCACAGCATGAGAAACTGTATGTATTAAAGGTTCGATGCATTTGGAAGGTTGAGAACCACTGATCTAGAATCATTTAGGAGACATGCCTCTGGGCATATCTGTGAAGGATTATCTAGCCCCTGCACACCTGTGAAGGATTATCTAGTCTCTCAGCATGCCTGTGAAGGATTTTCTAGCCCCTGGGCATACCTGTGAAGGATTATTTGGTCTCTGGTCACACCTGTGAAGGATTATCTAGCCCCTGGGCACACCTGTGAAGGATTATCTAGTCTCTGGTCACACCTGTGAAGGATTATCTAGCCTCTGGGCATTTCTGTAATGTAGTATCTAGATTGTATCAGTTGAAATGGGAAGGCCCATCCTGAATGTGGCAGCACCATTCCATGGGTTAGGGTCCTGGACAAAACATAAAAGAGAAAGTCTGCTGAACACAGCACTCATCATTCTCTGTTTCCCGACTACAGGCGCAATGTGCCCAGATGATTTAAGCTCCTGCTGCCACGACTGTATCCTCCAGCTGTGAGCCAGAATAAGCCCAGTCTCCTTTAGGTTCTTTGGCGTGGTATTGTATCTCAGTGTCTTAGTTAAGGTTTCTACTGCTGTGAAGAGACACCATGACCACAGCAACTCATATAAAGGAAAACATTTAATTGAATGGCTTAGGGTTTCAGAGGTTCAGTCCATTACCATCATGGTGGGACATGGCAGCATGCAGGTAGACATGGTGCTGGAGAAGGAGCTGAGAGTTCCACATCTTGATCAGCAGGCAACAGGAAGTGCCATTGGGTATGGCTTGAGCATATATGAGACCTCAAAGCCCACCTCCACAGTGATACACTTCCTCCAACAAAACCACTCCAACAAGGCCACACCTAATAGTGCCACTCCCTTTGGGGGCCATTTTCTTTCAAACCTCCACACAGCAACAGTAAAAGTAACCACTATAAAGGGCATGTGGAAATATATTATTTTGCAACTCTTCTCTAAATATAAAACGATGTCATAGGCCAGTGAGAGGGCTCAGCCAGTGAAGGTACTTGCCACCAAATTTGACAACCTGAGTTCTATTTTTGGAACCCATATAGTAGGAAAGACCCCTGAATGTTCTGAACTTCACATGTGTTCTGTGTTGTGCACATGTACACACACACATCAAATTTAAGAAAAAAAATTAAATTATTTTAAAGATTTTTTTCTTCTGTGCTGAGGATTAACCCCAGGGCCTTACTATGCATATGAAGCAAGTACCATTGAGCTACACCCCCAATCCTAAAGGAAAAGTGATTTTTTAAATTAATGTTCTCTCTAATTTTTTAAAATTTCTTCTTGATTATCTAAAGGGATTTCATGGTTATTCCATTAATGCTGTCATTGCCCAAATAAAAATTGATTTTAATTCCCTTCTTTTGGAATTGTCTTCAAAAGTCTAAAATTAAGATTGTAGTATCAGGGGCTGGAGAGATGGCTCAGAGTTCTCTTAAGAGCACTGGCTGCTCTTCCAGAGATCCTGAGTTCAATTCCCAGCAATTACATGGTAGCTCACAACCATCTATAATGAGATCTGGTGCTCTCTTCTGGTGTGCAGGAATACATGAAGGCAGAACACTGTATACATAATAAATAAGTAAATCTTAAAAAAAAAGATTGTAATATCAGAACAGAAAAAGAACCTGAGAACTATTAAGGCCCATACCCTAGCCATGTCAAGGCTCTACCATGTACTGTAACTTATTTACTCAATTTCAAGAGATTATTTTTTGAGGTATGCTCCAAATGTCTCTTTCATAAAGCCGATGTGTATTTATATCTGGCCTCATTTGGGGAATGTTTCTGTACTTTAAATTTCAGATAATGGAATTACTAGTTGGGGGTAGAGGGCCATGGCTATATTCCCAGAACTAAGGAGGCAGAAACAGGAGGATTGCTTCAAGTTCAAGGTCAGTCAGCTCTACATAGAGGGTTCCAGGACAGCCAGGGATGCATAGTGAAACCCTGTCAAAAATAAATAAGTAGGCCAGGTGGTGGTGGCTCATGCCTTTAATCTCAGCACTCAGGAGGCAGAGGCAGGTGGATCTCTGTGAGTTCGAGGCCAGCCTGGTCTACAGAGAGAGATCCAGGACAGGCACCAAAACTACACAGAGAAACTCTGTCTCAAAAAAAAAAAAATCCCCCAAAACAAACAAACAAATAAATAAATAGGTCAAAGAAAATACATATTTAAAATATTGATTTAATCCTTCCAGCATGACACCCACAAAAGATGTATGACCCCATAAACAGCTGACGGGTGCACAAGAGCATCAGATGCAATTTATCCTGTACACGTTTGCCATTCTGGTAGGCGAACCAAAGCGAAGTGACTGGGAGTGGACTCTTCCAGAAGGAAAGTGTTTTACCGTGGACACAATTTAGACTTGTTGGAGAACAGGGATAAGTTGCATTTACTTTTTCAAAATTCTCTGTAGAAAATGAAGCTTATCACCCGCCCTTTCCGCTGCCGCCTGTGTCCCTCTGGTACACCACTGGTGGTGGGTGAAGGAAGCCGTCTTCCTCAATTTCTATTTCTCTGATCAACACTGATGTACATACAACAGAGGCTTATTTGTGTTCTGACCATTTGTATTCTTTTTTTAAAGATTTATTTTATTTATTATGTATATAGTGTTCTGTTTGCATGTATCCCTGCTTGCCAGAAGAGGGCACCAGATCTCATTACAGATGATTGTGAGCCACCATGTGGTTGCTGGGAATCGAACTGAGGACCTCTGGAAGAACAGCTAGTGCTCTTAACCGCTGAGCCATCTCTCCAGCCCCCATTTGTATTCTTAGTGAATCGCTGTGGTGGTTTGAATGAGAATGCCCCCATAGGCTCATCTATTTATATGTTTGGTTCCCAGTTGGTGGACTGCCTAGGAAGGATTAGGAGGTGTGGCTTCGCTGGAGGAGGTGTGTCATTGGGGGTGGACTTTGAGGTTTCAAAAGCCCAGGCCAGCCCCGTTTCAATCTCTCTCTGCCTACTGCCTTCAGATCAGTACATGAAGTCTCTGCTCCAGTGCCATGCCTGCCTACCTGCTACTGTGATCCCCACCATGATCATGTGCTGCGGGATGGTCTGTATGTCAAATGTGGTGCTCTGATTGGTCAATAAATAAAACACTGATTGGCCAGTAGCCAGGCAGGAAGTATAGGCGGGACTAACAGAGAGGAGAACTGAGAGAACAGGAAGGTGGAGGGAGACACTGCCAGCAGCATATGTAGATGCCGGTAAGTCATGAGCCACGTAGCAAGGTATAGATTTATAGAAATGGATTAATTTAAGATGTAAGAACTAGATAGCTAGAAGCCTGAGCCATTAGGCCAAACAGTTTAAATAATATAAGCGTCTGTGTGTTTATTTTATAAGTGGGCTGTCAGACTGCTGGGGCTTGGCAGGGCCCGGAGAGAAAACTCTCCAGCTACAACCATGGTCTTTCCCTCTAAAACTAAAACAAATCCCCAACTAAATGCTTTTTTTAATAAGCTGCCTTGGTCATGGTATCTCTCCACAGCAACAGGACAATGACTAAGACAACTGCCTAGCCATACCTTCCCCGCCCCCCCACCCTTGGTTGTTTTCTCTTGTTTCATTTCTTAAGAAATTCTTTATATATTATAAATAATAATCCTTTGTTACACACAACTGCAAATATTTTCTTTGTATGTCATTGCTTTATTTTGTTTTGTTTGAGACATGGTAGCCTAGGCTGGCCTTGAACTTGCTCTGTAGCCAAGGATGGCCTCCAATCCTGCCATTTCTGCTCTTACCTCCCAAGTCTTAGGAACACATGCATGCATCACCACACATGGCTCATTTTAAAAAAACTATTATTATTTAAGACTTATTTTTATTTTGTGCATGCGTGCGTGCGTGTGTGTGTGTGTGTGTGTGTGTGTGTGTGTGTGTGTGTGTGTTTGCTGACTGTGCTGGTGGACACTAGAAGAGAGTATGGGATTCCCTGGAGCTTGGGTTGCCAGGGCCTTGTGTCGACAAGGACTCTGGGAAAGAACTTGGATCCTCTGGAAGAGCAAGTGCTTTTATACACTGCTCTCTTTTGGTTTCTTGAGGCAGGGTTTTGTTATGTAGCTTTGACTGGTCTAGATATCTATTATGTAGAACAAGATGGCCTGAATCTGTCAGCATCCCTCTGCCTCTGCCTCCAAGTGCTGAGAGATTACAGGTATGCGCCACCATACCCAGCTCAATTTTTCCTTTCATTATGTTCTGTTTTACTGTATGGAAATTATATTGGTGGTTGGGGGAGGGTATGAATTAATTTTTACTCCATTTAATTCATTTTAAAATTAAAATACTAGGACTTAGGACCATATTTCACAAGCCTATGTATTCAACCTCCAAGTGTGAAATCCTCTTTTCCTCTCTGGGCATGAAGTGATGCCCAGGACCAAAGTAAAGTAGAGCAAAGGCCACTGGGTTCTCCCTCCTCTCCCCTTCCAAGCTCTAGTTCTTACATGTTGTCATTGCTGCACACTGTTAGCCTCTGGGACTCCTAGGGGTAAGGAAAATCGGTAAGGCAGGGCAGGTTTGCGCACAAGGTGTTACGCCTCTGTGCATCCAGCCAATCTGTCATTTCCTTCATGGCCTTCTGCCAGGCTCGGAAAGTTCTTCCCTGCCCAACGTTCGTTAAAAATACTTATTTCTATACACTTTATAAATAGTTTGAGTTTTTTTTCTTTGTGGGTTACAGGAGACATTTAGATCTTTAAACCACCAGCAATTTGGAGATAGCCAGTTATCTCTGAGATGTTTATCATCTCCCACTAATTTGAAATACCACTTAAAAGCATATGGGATCTTTAATGTGCACCAGTTTGGGAATATTTTCTGGACTCTGCCCCATTTCCTACTTTTTAGTGTCTTATAAGCCAAGCTCTATTTCATAGCAAGTTTTTTAACTGTTTGTTTGTTGTTTTGAGACAGGGTCTTGCTATGTAGCCCAAGCTAGCCTAGAGCTCACTGTGTAGACCAGACTGGCCTAGACCTCACAGAGGCCTTCCTCTGCCTCCCAAGTGCTGGGCCACTATGTTCAGCTCACAAGTTATTTTTTACAACTTTACAGATTTTTCAAACATGTATGCTCCCAATAAACTAGAATAATTAACTTTTGTTCATTTGGGTTTTATTTCTGTTTGTCTCCTAAGTGCTGGGTTTAAAGGCATATACCACCATGCCCAGCCTGGTAATTACCTTTTAAATGGATTTTTAACATTTCTTTTATTAATTCAAAAATCTTTTACATTGATTTATTTTGTGTGGGTGGGTGTGTGGTACAAATGTGTCATGGTATGTGGCTGGAAGTCACACAACAACTTGCACAAGTCAGTTTTTTCTTCTCATCATTGGTTCTGGGAATTGAATTTAGGTCATCAGGCTTGACAGCAAGTGCCCTTACCCACAGCATCTCCTCAGCCTCTGAACATACCCCAAGGGAGGCAGGAGGATCTCAAGGCCAGCCGTCAATACAGTGAGATCCTGCCCCCCTCCCCGCCAAAGAAGCCAAAACCAAACCGGAAACAGTCCTGCTGCTATCCTGGTTAGATTTTGACAACTCGATACAAGCTCAACTCAGAGAAAGAACCTCAACTGAGAACGTGCCTCCCTCAGATGCCTTAGGCAAGTCCGTGGGAGCATTTTCCTGATTAATGATTCATGGAAGAAGGTCCAGAGCACTGCTTAAGTAAACCCTTGATTCCCCAAGTTGTTTGTGTGTGTGTGTGTGTGTGTGTGTGTGTGTGTGTGTGTGTGTTTGGTTTTTCGAGACAGGTTTCTCTTTGTAGCTTTGCACCTTTCCTGGAACTCGCTTTGTAGACCAGGCTGGCCTCGAACTCACAGAGATCCGCCTGCCTCTGCCTCCCGAGTGCTGGGATTAAAGGCGTGCGCCACCACTGCCCAGCTCCCCCAAGTTGTTTTTGGTCCTGTTGTTTATCATAGCAATAGAAACATTACTAAGATACCCACCACCACCACCACCACCAAAAAATAAACAAATAAATAGTCACAACAGAGAACTCTTTCTGAAGAATGGAAGGGAGTTTTGGGGGATTCTGTTTTCCCCATATCTTCACAAATGTTCTTGGGTTTTTTGCAACTAAGTCTTCCTTTTCTCTATTTATTCCAGTTTATGTCTACAGTAACTTCTCATCACAATCTATGTGTTTATGTTTACACAGATTGCCCTTTTGTCCTTAATGATGTAGTTGTCATAGTAATATTAAATCATCATAGCAGCTCTAAAACCAAGTTGTCAAATGGTGAGGACACTGCACACATAACCTCATGTAGTTCCCTTTTTACATTCCGATGAGATAGCCAGACATGTTGGTACACATCTATAATTACAGCATTCAAGAAGCTGAGGCAGGAAGATAGGAAATTCAAGGCCAGGCTGGGCTACATACTGAGACCGTGATTCAATAAGAAACAAAACAATAATCCAGTGAAACTTGGACATTTGCAAGCAGACAAATTTATAAATGTGTTTAACACACACACAGCAACAAAAGGAAAGCCATCGCATTCCAAATCAACCTTTTGTTGTTGTTCTTGTTGTTTTGTAGTCCAGGCTAGCCCCAAACTCCCCCGAGTCCAGCTTCAGCCTCCAGAGTTCTGGAAGCACGTGTGTATGCCTTCCCACCTCCCTAAACTGACTCTGTTGGGGGGGGGGGGAGGAATGTCTTTATTGTGTTAAAAAAGAAAACATCCATATGTGTTTATTTATTTTATTTTTTATTGAGACATACTATTTGTAATTTTTGTAATTAATGTATAAAGTGAATTATGGTAATTTAGTACATATATGTAGTGTATCATAATTAAATCAGAGCAATATGTATTTCTAATTCTTTAATCATTACACACCAGTTTATCAAAGACTTTAAGCTAAAAATATGTTTTAAATTTTTCACCAGATATTTATTTATTCATCTTTGATGACGTATGTTATTTTATTTAAATCTTTTTGTAGAATTTCATACACAAGCATTGTGTTTACAGTAAGCACTCTATACGGAACTCTTCCTACTCTAGCAAGGGGGAGAGGTGGAAGAATTGACACTCTGGCCTCTAGGGGGCACTCTTTCCCTTTTTAAATAGTGTGGTTCAAGCATTCAAATCCCTGGAGTAAGGGTGAAACCAGGAAAAATGTTCCAAAAACTTCACAAAGTGCTTCAGACAAAACGGCGGCTAATGAGTACGAAGAAGAACACAGCTGGATAATTTGGCTCAATGAATGCAGTGCAGGAAATTGACACTGAAAAAGAATTCTTCCCTACCTTGCTTCCTGATACATACACAGACAGAAGGGTGTCCCCCCCCACTCGCCCCAAGTTTTAAACCCGGCATAATGTCCTCAACTTTCCACCCACTCACTCAAGACTGGTAAGGCTAATTTCACACAAGAGTGTCCAAGCCCTGGGCTCCATGTCACTATCCGCCTCTCTCTTAGGCAGTAGACATTAAACATGCCAGTTCCCCTCGCTGAGAAGACTGCTGTAGTCTGACCTACAACGGTTGTGCTGGAATCTTTGAGGAAGAGAGAGAGCTGTATAAAAAGAGCACATGTCTCTGGATAGGGTGAGCAATCTTGAGGGATGAGGTGACAGCTTCCTCTAGGACAAATAGGCTCAACTCACTGTTTTCTCACTTGTGTAAAAGCAATGTGTTCCCCAAGCACAGTGTTCCCATGCTGCAAAGCAAACCCACTGTCCCCTGAAGTCCTGGGGCAACAGGAATGGGCAGCAACATCAATGCTCATGTTTTGCTGTTTTGCTGTGCTCTGAATAATGAAATTCCTTTTCTGACTCAGACAACTCCCGTCGAAATAGAAGGACAGGGAATCCTGTAGCTTCATCTCTTTCACATGTGTGCTTCCAGTTGACTTGAAAAATTGTTAATTTTGGAGGTCACGTAGCTGGGCAGTGTGTCTAGCCTCCCACCAGTTCCACAGTAGACAACACCTTTGACGTTTTTGTTATAATGATAACAGTGGCCTTGATTACTTCTCAGGGACTAGAAAGGTGTTTTTGTCAAAACCACTTGATTTGGGCTTGCCTAAGTGTCTGATACCTGCCATTTGATGTCAGGAAACCACAGACTGCACCCTTGAATCATGCCAGCAGCACCATTTTCTGAACATGAGTACCTTGAGGAGCCAGAAGGCTTGCTAGCACATCCACAGACCACTGGCTACTTCTCTGCCAATATCCCAGCGTCAAGCCTTCACTCACAGTGCTCGTCTCATAAATATCCCCAACCCTACCCCTCCTTGAGGGCTTGGGTCTACCCCTCCTTAAGGGCTTGGGTCTACCCCTCCTTGAGGGCTTGGGTCTACCCCTCCACGCTCAACTGTCCTGAGAATAAACTTTCTTTTTCACCAACCTCGTGGTCTCAGGGACTGGCACACCGTGGGGCCTGGCTTGATGACGGTGCCTTCTGCTGTCGTCCATGAAACAGTAACAGGCTACACTGTGGGTTTGTAAGGAGGGTGTAAGCAAACTGCAGACCTGACACTTTGATTCAGCAGG
Organism: Peromyscus aztecus; assembly: GCA_902168405.1. Lineage (NCBI taxonomy): Eukaryota > Metazoa > Chordata > Mammalia > Rodentia > Cricetidae > Peromyscus > Peromyscus aztecus. The sequence continues at coordinate 21,576 of CABHPQ010149599.1, forward strand.
ATGACCTCACCAGAATGATATGAGACCAACATGTGCAAAAGAGATCCACATACATATTCATTCTATCTAAGGAACTTTACATGTCAGTTATAATTCTAAGAGTTTGTGGGTATGCATTCATTTAGTCACGAGATAGAAACTTTTAAAATTCCCATTTTATAGGTGGGATGAAGAGGCACAAAGATGTTACATTTGCTATGACAGTCCATAAGTGTCAGAGCCCTATGTTCCAAAGAAAAAAATATCAACAAACTTGACCCACTTTCTCACTGACCCACTGACCCACTGTGTTAGCCACTGGGGAGGAAGAAGAGAAGATGTGTGTAACACCAATTGCTAAATGGTCTTATTGATTAAAAAAAAAAAAAACCCGGAGCCAGCTACTGGGGTGAAAGTTGAAAGATCACAGAAACAGAACAAGCCAGACACATTCTTGCCTCCACGAAATCCTCAGCCTCAAGACAGCGAGTTCCTGTTTCCTCACGCCTTATATACCTTTTTCTGCCCTGTCGTCTTAGTTCCTGGGATTAAAGGCATGTGTGCTTCCCAAGCAAAGGCAAGAGATCTCAAGTGTTGGGATTAAAGGTGTGTGCCACCACACCTGGCTCTGTTTCCAGTGTAGCCTTGAACTCACAGAGATCCAGACGGATCTGTTTCCCCACTGATAGGATTAAGGGTGCGTGCCATCACTGTCTGGCCTCTATGTCTAATCTCGTGGCTGTTCTGTTCTCTGATCCCCAGGTAAGTTTTATTGGGGTGCACAATATATCACCACAGATGTGTGTGTGTGTGTTGAGATAGAGTTTGTTGCTAGAGTTTTCCTGCCTGGCCCACAGTCAGGATAAATCTCTTTCACCTGCCAGTCCCACAGCCGCTCAGACCCAACCAAGTAAACACAGAGACTTATATTGCTTACAAATTGTATGGCCGTGGCAGGCTTCTTGCTAACTGTCCTTACATCTTATATTAATCCGTTTCTATAAATCTATACCTTGCCACATGGCTCATGGCTTACCGGCATCTTTACATGCTGCTTGTCCTGGTGGTGGCTGGCAGTCAGTGACTCCCTCCGCCTTGCTGTTCTTTTAATTCTCTCTTAGTCCCGCCTATATTTCCTGCCTAGCCACTGGCCAATCAGTGTTTTATTAGTAACACATTTGCCATACAGAACATCCCACAGCAAGAGTTAATTCTGAAAACACTTGAGATGATCTGTTTCAAACTTTTAATTTTTCGCATCATGATGATACGGTTTTATTTAGATGTTCTTTCTTTCCTTCCCTTCTCTTCTTTCCCCTCTCCTTTCTTCTTGACCCCTCATTCTCTGTGACAATGTCTGCCTTATTATGTAGCCCAGGCTAGCCTTGGTCTGTCTATTATACTACCCGAGCCTCCCAATTGGTGGCTTTATAGGTATGTGCTACTATACAATTCATTTTGTGTGTGTGTGTATGTGTGTGTGTGTGTGTGTGTGTGTGTGTGTGTGTGTCTGAGAAAGAGAAAGACAGAGAGATAGATAGATAGACAGAGAGAGAGAGAGAGAGAGAGAGAGATGGGGTCTCTCACTGGCTGAAATTTGCCAAGTTGGCTGGTTGGTTAGGGAACCCTAGGGATCTGCCTGTCTCTATCTCCCCAGACCTGGTATTACAAGTGAATGTCACTGCACCTGGCTTTTCAAGAGTTTGTCTTTTGGGGTCTGAACTGAGGTCTTCATGCTTGCATGGCAAACACTTTACTGCTAAGCCATATTCTCAGTCCTCACTATGTTTTTTTTTTTTTACAAGAGCAACACTTTTAGTCATACTAATAAACGCTTTGGTTTGGCATGCTTATATTTGACTTATCAGGATTTAGTCAAGAAATTGACACCTGTATTCAGACTGTATAGGTAAAAATGCTTTCTCTACACAAAAATTTGCCAAGATTATTTACAGCAGCTTGTTATGGGTTGAATCTGAAATGTCTCCCAATATATGTTCATATTTTAAACTCTTGTTCCCCAGCCCATGCTACTATTTGGGGAAGGTTCTGGAATCTGTAGAAGATGGGACCTAGGCTGGCAGAAGCAGGCTCTGAGGAGGACTGTAGAAGGTTGGAGCCGGCTTCTGCCTCCGCCATGCTGATCCCTTGTCCCATGATTTGGACAGCTCCCTCCACGTGCTGTCACCAGTGGAGCCGCTCCACGGGCTTTCCCTGCCACAGGGGACTGGATCTTTGAGCTACAATCAGACTTTCCTACTCGGCTTCTGTCAGGTTTTTGGTCACAGTAATATACACACACACAAACTAATACCTCACTTTATTCATAATTGCTGAGAACATGGCAACCACCACAATGTCCTAGAGCAGGTAAATGAGTAAATAACTGTGGCATGCCCACACAACAGAATATTGTTGCTCGAATTGCTAAATGGTCTTTAATAAAAAACCCAGTACCAGATATTGGTGTAAATGCTGAAAGATCAGAGAGACAAAGGAACAAGCCACCTCTTACTTCTAGGACTCCTCAGCCTGAAAAGCATTCCTCAGCCAAAAGATTTTAGTTCCTGTCTCCTCACACCTTATATACCTTTCTCCACCCACCATATCATTTCCTGTCTCAACTTTCCTAGTGCTGGGATTAAAGGCATGTGCTTCCCAGTACTTGGGTTAAAGGTGTGTGCCACCACTGCCTGGCTCTTTTTCTCTCCTAGACTGAATCAATCTCATGTAATCCAGGGTGGCTTTGAACTCACAGAGATCCAGATGGATCTCTGTCTCCTGAGTGCTAGGATTAAAGGCATGTGCCACCACTGGCTGGCTTCTATGTTTAATCCAGTGGCTTGTTCTGATCTTCAGGCAAATTTATTAAGGTACACAATATATTACCACAGAATATTTTTCAGCACTGAAAACAGATGAACATGTAAGCCATGAAAAGATTGGGGAGAGATTATATATTCCCAAGGGAAAGTAGCCAGTCTGAAAAGGCCACATAATGTTATGGATCCAAATGCACGATATTTGGATCTGCAGAGATAGTAAAAAGATTGGGTGCTGAGCAGAGGGAAGGATAAGTAGGTATGGAATGGAAGATTTTTAGGGAAGTACAACTATTTTGCATAATGCTATAACTGTGGGTACATGTCATTATATATGTGTCCAAAGCCATGGACTTCATAGCAACAAGTATGATCCTGAATGTGACATGTGGGAGTCAGGTGATAATATTTCAGTGTAGGTTTCTTAGCTGTAACACATGCCCATGATGGTGTAGACGTTGGTATTGGGGGGGGGGGGGTTGCGCCTGTGGTGTGGGGGCCAGATGTGTATGGGAATGAGAGCTCTTTACCTCCTTCAGTCTTGCTGGGAGCATGACACTACTAAAAAAAATAAACGAAATGTGCTTTTAAATGCCTTAAAACTGCAGAGTAACTGAAAGCATTATCAATGGTGTACATTGAGATTCCTCTCTGTGTTCCCACTCTGTGTTAGCTCTGCCTCATTCCCCACAGTGCTAGCACATGGCCATGTCACATCTCCCACCTGGCCTCTGTTACTTTCCTCCATTGTCCTTTTTTGAGAGTCTACAGCCCCGTTTCTATTTTTTTTGTTGTGCTGGGGTTCAAAACCTTGGTTTTGCCCATGCTCGGCAAGTGATCTACCACCGAACCCTACCCCAGCCCTCCATCCCGGTCTCAGTCTACTGCTTGTGCTCCTCAGGGGCACAGAGCTTCTGCTGGAGAGGGGTCACAGTGGTGGCGATGACGACGCCTCCCATACCACCTGCAGTGCTCCCACGCACTCACCCATCGTCAGGCAGTTCTGCGTTCCTCCGACCAGAACGTTCTCCCTCACGTATCTGCAAGTGTTTGTTTGACTTTCTTTTCTTTTGAGTTATGGTCTCTTTATGTAGCCCAGACGGGCCTTGAACTTGCAATCTTCTTACCTTAGCCTCCCAAGTGCTGGGATTGCAGGCATATGCCGCTACATTTAGCCTCAAGTACGTATAAATTCTATCTGAAGTTTTCCTTTTTGGTATTGCATAATTTTGAATGTTTCAAAGTTTTATGTCATTTCTTCCTAAATGAGCCTCAAGTTCAATCCCTAGCATGGTGAGAAAGGAAAACAATTTTGGTCCATTTTTTTTCCTGTTCTGTTCTTTAGCAGACTACAGACTATTTTCTAGATTAGTACTAATTCCTGTGTTCCATGTTAGTGGTCTCAAGTAGACAAACTGGCCTGATAAATATGATTTGTTTGGCCTACACAGTGTTCTAAGAAAAATATGGACTAGTTCTTAGCACTTTGAAATGTTTATAGAAGAATGCACATTTTTGGCTTTAATTAAAATATTAATAAACATGGTGTGATGGTTAATTTTGATAGACAGCTTGACTGGAATTGCAATCACTTAGGAGATACAGTCTGAGCATGTCTTGTAGGGCATTTCCAGAGATGTTTCACTGGGCAGTGAGGACTTACCTTATCAAGGCCCTGCCATTGGGTAGAATTGTAAGCTGAACAAAAAAGGAAGGAGGAGGAATCAGACTAAGCACCAGCATCGTCTCTCTCTGCTTCCTGAGGACTAACAAGGTGAGACTAGCTGCCCCACCTCCTGCTGCCACAGCTAGACCTGTTCTTACCACGATGCCCTGTCGTGACAGACTGTCCCTCAAATGATGAGCCAAAATAAACGCTTTCCTTTTTCAATTAAAAAATCATTGCATTTAACTGTTTCCATTCATTTCTTTTCTCTGTGTGTGTATTTCACTAAGAAGATGTGCATCCTCATGTCACAGTGTGTGTGTGGAAGTCAGAGGACAGCTTTCAGTCTGGTCTTTCTTTCCACCATGTAAGTCCCAGGTATCCGATTGAGTTCCTCAGGTCAGGTTTGGTGGTAAGTGCCTTTGCTCACTGAATCATCTTAGCAGCTCATCCTTCCTTTCTTGAATAGCTTTTGTCCAACACTTTGTTGGGTATTTTATAGCAACAAGAAAAAGAACTAATATCCCTGGCAACAATGGGCCTATGCACTTCCACAGCAATAATTAGCTGCTAGCTGTTGCTAGCTGTTGCCTTGAGAGAAGGTGTGGATTTTTTGTCTTTCTGGAAGCCCCCACCCCACACAACTGCCATTCATTGAGACTAATTGTCTAGCTGCCATTAATCATCTCACTTTTACCTCTCCTGACAGGAGGCCTCTGCAGTGGCTCATGTTTGTAAACTTCTCTACATCTGCGATAGGAAGCCTTTTTATCCAGCACTGCTGATTGCGCGGGGAGGCTCTGGGGTGTCCTGGAGAGGGCAGAGCTCCGAGAGAATGGAAGTCACTCAGGTGCTTCCCTTGTGTGTGACTGACCGGACGGCCCTTTCACCTCTGTGATCTCCTGTTTATCTGTAAAATGAGGATAATGGTGGGGTAGTTACCAAGGAGGATTAAAGGATAATAATGGACACGGACTGAAGGGAGGCAGGAAGCACTCAGAGGGAGTGACAGACTCCTTTGATAAACCCTGTGATCTCAGGGAAAAGGCAGGGCCACTCCTGTGAGGCTTTGGTGTCATCAGCCATAATGCATGTGTAACGACACTCTCAGGCGTCTACGATGCTAGATATCATGCAGGTAAACTGTATTTTCTATAATGGCTAGGTAAAACCGTTTGGTAAACCAATAGCACTTCTGCTTAGATGATAATCTTATGCTATGGTAAGTCCAATTCTTACAATAATATGTATACTAAAAACAAAATATGGTGAATCAATACAGCGTCTACTCTGGAAAATTGTGTTTAAAGACAATTGGTAAAGTGTTTGCAACAGCATGATGACCTGATTCCAAACTCCCTGCACACACGTAAAAAGCCAGGCAGAGTGGACAGCACCCATGATCCCAGGGAAGTGGAGTCAGGAAGCCCAGGGGACCTGTTGGCCCAGCAGGTCCGGCCTCCATGATTATCTCCAGGCTCAATGAGAGACCCTATGTCAAAGAGAAGGTGAGGAGAGCAGGGCATGTGACACCAATCGCTGGACGCTACACACAGGTGCACAAATGAGCACACACACCAATATGAACAAGCGCGAGCATTCATGCTCACTCATGACACACACAGACATACACAGACACACCCCTTTCGAGAAAATTTTCCATATTACTTTCACTTGTCTGCACCTTTCAGCGGGCTCCTGATAGATCTAAACATACACATTCACACGACTTTGTTTTCTATTTACCACTGTGAAGAATGGCCACAAGTGTAGAGGCTTTAAACAACAGCAATAAACTGTACCAAGAATTACCGCCCTCACCAACAATGCCAGTCTTACGCGCTGCGGTTAGATGTCTGGCAGGAGTGTCGTTGAGCAGGGCTGCACTCCTTATTGAAAGATTTGGGAGTGAATTCACTTGCCTTCTCTCGATTTGTCTCCTTTTTTAAACAGGGCCTTACTCTGTAGCCCTGGTGGTCTGGAACTTTCTATACAGTCCAGGCAGACCTTGAACTCAGAGAGACCCACTTGACTGCCTCTTGAGTACTGAGTTTAAAGGCACGTGCCACAGCATCTGGCCATCTTTTCTAGCTTTTAAGAGTGACCTATAGTCCCTGATATGTGACCCAATTCTCCACCTTAAAAGGAAGCAAGTCTCTGACTACTCTTCCTTAATTTTATATTTTTCTTTTTAAAAAATGTGAGTTTTAGTCAGGTAGTGGTGGTGTATGCCTTTAATCCCAGCACTGGGGAAGCAGAGGCAGGTGGATCTCTGTGAATTTGAGCTAAGCCTGTTGCACAGAGAGAGTTCCAGAATAGTCAGGGCTACAAAGAGAAACCCTGTCTCCAAAACAAAACAAATGTATGTTTTAATCAGTTTTCAAGTTTACACACAGTTTTGGGTTCTATCGTGACATCTGTACACACGTGCTACCCTTCGTTCTCAATCATTTTGGGTTCTAGCGTGACATCTGTACACATGTGCTACCCTTTGTTCTCAATCACTTTGGGTTCTAGCGTGACATCTGTACACACGTGCTACCCTTTGTTCTCAATCACTTTGGGTTCTAGCGTGACATCTGAACACACGTGCTATCCTTTGTTTTCAATCACCTTGCTCCTTCACTGCCCTCTGCCCTCTATACTCTCAGCTGGTTCCCTTTCTCCCTCCTGTGAGTCCATCCCCATCACTTTTCCACATGTGATCCATGACCCCCTTTATTTATTACCCTTCCTTAAGTCTCTTACTCTTCTTCATCACAATCCCTTTTCTAATTCATTCCCCCCCTCCTCTCTAATACACACACACACACACACACACACACACACTTTTAAATTTAGGTTCTATATATGAGGCTAAACACATGTTATTTGTCTCTCTGATGTTGTTGTTGGTTTTTACTCTTTTGGGGGGTCCACCACCCAGCTCCCAAATAAATCACACACAGAGGCTTATTCTTAATTATAAATGCCCGGCCTTAGTTTGGCTTAGTTTCTAGACAGCTTTCCTTAACTTAACTTATCCCATCTACCTTTTGCTTGTGGGCTTTTCCTGTTCTCTTACTTCTGTAAATCTTACTCTTACTCCATGGCTTGTTTGTAGCTGGGTGGCTGGTCCCTGGAGTCCTCCTTCCCTGGATCCTCCTTTTCAATCATATCTTCCCAGATTTCTTCTTCTATTTATTCTCTCTGCCTGCCAGACCCACCTACCCTTTCTCCTGCCTTGCTATTGGCCATTCAGCTCTTTATTAGACAATCAGGTATGTTAGACAGGCACAGTAACACAGCTTCACAGAGTTAAACAAATGCAACATAAACAAAAGTAACACACCTTAAAATAATATTCTACTACACTCCGAGAATCATTTATCTCACTTAATGATAATTTGCAGTAGCATTCATTTTCCTGAAAACGCCACAACTTCATTTTTTTCTTTATGGCTGTACAAAGTATCACAGTGTATATCACCACATGTTCTTTATCCATTCATCTGCTGATGGACATCTAAACTGGTCCCGTTTCCTGGTTCTCGTGATTAGTGAAGCTATAAATATGGATGTGGAAGTCTCTATTATGTTAATCTGGAGGCCTCTGGGTATATACCAAAAGTGATAACACTGGCTTGTAGATGTAATTCTGAACGGTCTTATTAAATAAGAAACACAGAGCCAAATGCAGAGTTAAAAGCCCAAGAGGTCAGAGCACTAGCAAATAGCCCTTAGCTTACCAGCCGCTGTCATCCTTCCCCTGAGAAAGAGACCTACTTCCTGTGTGTCTGTATTTTTTATTGACTTTCTGTTCTGCCTTCTCATTGGTTCTAAACCCAACCACATGACTTCCTCGCCACTGCCTGTCTATACAGACCTCCAGGTCTCTATGGTTGGTATTGAGATTAAAGGCGTGCGTCTCCATGCTGGCTGTGTCCTTAAACACACAGAGATTCTGCCTGTCATGTGATCGGGATTAAAGACGTGTGCTACCACTGCCAGACTTCTGCTAAATGGCTTGCTATTAGCTCTGACCCCCAGGCAACTTTATTTATTAACATACAAATAAAATCACATTTCAGCACAAATAAAATATCACCATACTGGCTCATATAGTAGTTCCATTTCCAGTCTTTGGAGGAGCTTCTGGACTGATTCCCATTGTGGTTGCACAAGTTCTTGCTCCCACTAGCAGTGCACAGGCTTCCTCCTTCCCCATGTTCTCAGCAGCATTTGTTGTGCTTTGTTTCCGTTATGATAGCCTTCCCCACTCAGTGAAATGGAATCTCTTTCTTTGTTTTTTGCTTTGTTCCGTTATGATAGCCTTCCCCACTCAGTGAAATGGAATCTCTTTCTTTGTTTTTTGTTTCTGCTTTTTGAGACAGGGTTTCTCTGTGTAACAGTCCTAGCTGTCCTGAAACTCACTTTGTAGACCAGGCTGGCCTTGAACTCACAGAGATCTGCCTGGCTCTGCTTCCCTAGTGCTGAGATTAAAGGAGTGTGTTGCCACACCTGGCTGAAATGGAATCTTAAAGTCGTTATAATTTACATTTCTCTGGTGCCTAAGGATATTGACCACTTTTCAAGTATTTACTGGTCATTTGTATTTCTTCTTTTCAGAACTGTCTATTCAATTTATTGGCCCATTTATTTATCAGATGATTTGGATTTTAGCAATTTGCTGTTGAAGTTCTTTACATATCTTGGATATTATCCCTCATTCTTTAGGCTGGCTCTTCATTTGGGTGATTGCTTCCTTTCCTGTGTAGAAGTTAATTTCATGTCATTTGTCAAATCTTCTGTTTGTTTGTCTGTTTTCACGCGTGCGTACTGAGTGAAGGATGCAGTTGAATGGGATGAGAGAAACGTGAGAGATGAAGAAAAAGCATGAGGAGAGAAACGTGAGAGACTGAGTGAGTGAGTGAAGAGTGAGTGAATGATGTAGAAGTATGTGTGTGTGGAGAGAGAGAGAGAGAGAGAGAGCGCGCAAGCTGTGTAAAGAGCTGCATGGTGAGAGCTATGTAAATGAGATGTTTAGCTGTGGCTGTGTGGAGATTTGTAGCTGTGTGAGGACAAGGAAAGTGAAGCTGTATAGAAAAGAGATGTAGAAGAGAAATGTATGTAAAAGAAAAATGTGCAGCCATGTGAAAACAGATATAACTGTGCATAGAGATGTATGGCCATGTAAGAGAGAGATGTATGTATGTAAAGAGAGAGATATAGCTGTATTTAAAGAATGTAGCAGTAGCCAGTTGGCAGTGATGCACACCTTTAATCCCAGCACTCGGGAGGCAGAGCCAGGCGGATCTCTGTGAGTTTGAGGCCAGCCTGGTCTACAGAGTGAGTTCCAGGAAAGGCTCCAAAACTACACGGAGAAACCCTGCCTGGAAAAACAACAAACAACAGAAAAAAGGATGTAGCAGTGTGGAACAGAGAGATTCTCTGAGAGGATTATTTAAGATGAAGTAAAAGAGAAAGGTACCTTCAAAAAGTGTGTGTGCTTCCTTGTTTTTTCCCCTCAGATAGAGAGGAACTTACTTCTAAAGACCCTCAGATACAAAGGCTTCCTGAAGTCCCGCTACTCTGAGGTCTTCTGCTCACTACCCTGGAGCAGTTCTGGGAGCTGGCCTCCCCTGGACTGCATTACTTTGTCAGAAATTAGGTGACTATAGCTGTGTGGTTTATTTCTGGGTCCTCTATTCTATTTCAATGGTCTACAGATCTGGTTTTGGGCCCCTACCATGTTATCTTTGTTACTGTGGCTCCATAATGTAATTTGAAATCTCCTATTGTGATGTTTTGAGCATGGCTCTTTCCACTAAGAATTACCTTAGCTATTCAGAGCTTCCACATGGATTTTATCATTATCTCGCCCAGTGCTGGGAAGAACTCGTGGAAGTTTGATGGAGATTGCTTTGAATCAGTAGATTGTTTTCAGTACCACAGCCATTTCCACGATGCTAGTTCTGCCAGTCCATGAGCACGGGAGACCTTTCCACCTCCTAGAATCTTCACTTTCTTCTTTTCGGTCTCTCAAAGTTCCCAGTTACAGATGCCCTTTTCTTCCTTGGGTTTATTCCTATTTTTTAAAAGCTGTCCTGAGTGGGACTCTCCAGCCCCCAGTTGCTTTCCTCCTTAGCAAATTAGTTGTCAGTATATTGAAAAGCTACTTATGTGCTGGCTTTGGCAGCACATATACGAAAAGCTTGGAACGATACAGAGAAGATTAGCATGGATCCTGTTCAAGAATGCAACAAAAATTCATGAGAGTGTTCCATATCAAAAAAAAGAAAGAAAAGCTACTGACTTCTGTGTGTTGCTTCTTCTCTTCTTCTTTTGCAGCGCTGGGTTTCATGCGTGCTAGGCAGCAGCATCTCCTTTTTCTCACCCTTTATTCCCTGTCCCATTTTTTTATTTTTTTTTAGGATCCTTGTAGTCACTGGGCCCACCAGGAATAATCTCTTTCTTATTGACAGCTGGTAGACAAACTTAATTCCATAGGCAACATTAAGTCTTTGCCACATGACGTAACGCATTCTTGGGAGCAGAGGGTAGAAGGCGGACAACAGGAATCGTCAGCCAGCCTTAATGTGTATACACTTTATATGTGTAATTCAGATTAGATCTTTTCATATCTTTACCTCATATGTGTTTGTCTCAATCCTCAAATAGCCCTGTGGAGTGAGAGCTACTTTTACTACAAGAAATGAGGCTAGTTAAGAAATGTGTCTGGATCCAGAGCTGTGAGTAATACAATGAGATGTCAGCCCAGAGCTGCGTCCTCAACCAGTGGTTCAGTATCTTAAAAATTGGTTCAAATTGTGCTTTTCTTTTTATTTTCCAACAAAAGACTGTTGTAATGAAAACAGGCATCTTGTGGGAGGGATAGAGTGAGAAGGACCAGGAAAATTCAAACAAACAGCACACTGAGCTACATGATTTCCACAGCTTCTGTGTCATCATACACTATCAGTAGCTGATTTTTACCTTTCATTCCCCGTCTAAAGTTTCTGAACTGTTAGTCACTGCTTGCTTTTTAAAAAAGATTAACTGGCCAGGCATGGTGGTACATGCCTGTAAATCCCTGCACACTGGAGGCTGAAACAAAAGGCTCATGAATTCTAGGCTAGTCTAATTACACAGAGAGACCCTGTTTTTGGAAATTAAATAAATAAAACTGGCACAAATTCTTCTAAAGCTGAGAACTTTGGCTTTGCTTATTTGTAATCTAAAAGTAAACAAAACCACAGGAAGTCATGTGGTCAGTCTCTTGCCTTAAATACCCCAAATCACCACTTTCCATTGCTATTTAGGGAGAAATATAGGATTCCACTGTAATGCACAAGGCCCTGAGTTCAAAGCCAGCCTGGGTGATGTAGGAAGGCCAAGGATTCTGCTTTGGGCATATGCAGAATGCTCTTTTCAGGGTCTTAGTTTCCATTCTTGTCTACTTTTTTTCCCCAAATGACTGCTTTTCAGTGCAAATAAGTAGAAATAAAATGTAATTTGCCAGCTGAGCAATGGTGGTGCACGCCTTTAATCCCAGCACTTGGGAGGCAGAAGCAAGCGGATCTCTGTGAGTTTGAGGTCATCCTGGTCTACAGAGTGAGTTCCAGGACAGCAAAGGCTATGCAGAGAAACCCTGTCTCAGAAAATCAGAGAGAGAGAGAGAGAGAGAGAGAGAATTAAATTCATGGTAAAATTAATGTTACTTTTTGCTAAGTTTACTTTTGACTACTTACAGGTACGTTCATGAAAGACAGGCAGGGTGACATGCTCCTGTGGGCCCAACTACTTAGGAAGCTGAGATAGTAGGATCACTTGAGCCCAGGAGTTCAAGTCTAGCCTGGGCAATGTAGCAAAACCCTGTCTCTGAATCTATGTCAAGTTCAGCAGCTACTGAATGAAGGAAAGAACACAGCACATTGCATTCTTAGAAGACACGAAACTAAAGGATAAGGATGTGGAGTTAACTAACATTATATATTTTTATTTTTATTTTTTTTTATTTTATTTTTTTTTTGGTTTTTCGAGACAGGGTTTCTCTGTGTAGCTTTGCGCGTTTCCTGGAACTCGCTTGGGAGACCAGGCTGGCCTCGAACTCACAGAGATCCGCCTGCCTCTGCCTCCCGAGTGCTGGGATTAAAGGCGTGCGCCACCACCGCCTGGCCATTTTATATATATATATATTTTTTAAATCTTTCTAAGTTTACATATGTGTATCAGTGTTTTGCCTGCATGTATGTGTGCATGCCTAGTGCCTGTGGTGGCCAGAAGAGGGCGTCAGATCACATAGAACCAGAGTTACAGATGACTGTGAGGGGTCATGTAGATGCTGGGAATTCACTGTGGGTCTTGTGGAAGAGCAACCAGTGCTCTGAACAGCTGAGCCATCTCTTCAGCTGTGCGTGCACACACCACCACCACCACCACCAACAACAACAACAAATAACAAGCATAGCAATTACCAGTCATTAATCTCTCTCAGTATCAATGGACTCAATTCGCCAATAAAAAGACACAGGCTAACAGAATGGATATGAAAACAGGATCTATCCTCCTGCTGCATACAAGAAATACACCTCAACATCAAAGACAGACATTACCTCAGAGTAAAGGATTGGAAAAAGATTTTCCAATCAAATTGATTGAAGAAGCAAGCTGGTGTAGCTATCCTAATATCTAACAAAATAGACGTCAAACAAAAATTAATCAAAAGAGATAGAGAAGGACATTTTGTATGTATCAAAGGACAAATCCACCAAGATGATGTCTCAATTCTGAACATCTATGCCCCAAATACAAGGGCACCCTCATTTGTAAAAGAAACATTACTAAATCTTAAATCACACATCGAACACCACACATTAATAGTGGGAGACTTCAATACCCCACTCTCATCAATGGACAGGTCATCCAGACAGAAACTAAACAGAGAAATAATGGGACTAACAGATGTTATGACTCAAATTAACCTAACAGATATCTACAGAAGGTTTCACTCAAACACCAAAGAATATACCTTCTTCTCAGCACCTCATGGAAACTTCTCTAAAATTGACCATCTACTTGATCACAAAGCAACTCTTAACAGATACAAAACAAAAAAATTGGAAAAACCTCCTGTATCTTATCAGATCACCATGGATTAAAGTTTGAGTTCAACAATAACACAAACTACAGAAAGCCTTGAAACCCATGGAAACCGAACAACTCTCAACTGAATTATCACAGTCAAGGAAGAAATAAAGAATTTAAAGACTTCCTAGAATTCAATGAAAATGAATGAAAAAGAATGTCCCAAACTTATGGGACACTATGAAAGCAGAGCTAAGAGGAAAATTCATAGCACTAAGTGCCATCATAAAGAATTTGGAGAAATCTCACACTAGTGATTTAATAGCACACCTGAAAGCTCTAGAACAAAAAGAAGCAAACACCCAGGAGGAATAGACGTCAGGAAATAATGAAACTGAGGCTGAAATCAATAAGATACAAAGAGAATAATACAAAGAATCAATGAAACAAAGAGTTGGTTCTTTGAGAAAATCAACAAAATAGATAAACCCTTATCTAAACTAACTAAAAGGCAGAGAGAGAATATCAAAATTCACAAATCAGAAATGAAAAGGGGGACATAACAACAGACACTGAGGAAGTTCAGACAATCATTAAGTCATACTTCAAAAACCTGTATTCCAGGGTTGGGGATTTAGTTCAGTGGTAGAGCGCTTGCCTAGCAAGCACAAGGCCCTGGGTTCAGTCCTCAGCACCAGAAAAAAACAAAAAAAAAATCAAACAAACAAAAAAAAAAAACCCTGTATTCCACAAAATTGGAAAATCTAAAAGAAATGGACAAATTTCTTGAGAGATACCACATACCAAAATTAAACCAAGATCATATAAACAATTTAAACAGGCCTATAACCCCTAAGGAAAAAGAAGCAGTCATTAAAAGTCTCACAACCAAGAAAAGCTCAGGCCCAGATGGTTTCAGTGCAGAATTCTACCAGATTTTCAAAGCAGAGCTAATAGCAATATTCTTCAAATTTTTCCACACAATAGAAACAGAAGGAACATTGCCAAACTCTTTTTATGAGGCTATAGTTACCCTGATAGCCAAATCACACAAAGATGCAACAAAGAAAGAGAATTACAGACCAATCTCCCTTGTGAACATTGATGCAAAAATACTTACAAACTGAATCCAAGAACACATCAAGAAGATCACCCACCATTATCAAGTGGGTTTCATCCCAGAGATGCAGGGGTGGTTCAACATATGAAACTCTGACAATGTAATCCACAATATAAACAAACTGAAAGAAAAGAACCATGTGATCATCTCATTAGATGATGAGAAAGCCTTTGACAAAAATCTAACACCCCTTCATGATAAAAGTCTTGGAGAGATCAGGGATACAAGGAACATACCTAAATATAATAAAAGCAATATACAGCAAGCTAATATCAAATTAAATGGAGAGAAATGCAAAGCAATTCCACTAAAATCAGGAACAAGACAATGTTGTCCACTCTCTCCATATCTATTCAATATAGTGCTTGGAGTTCTAGCTAGAGCAATAAGACAACAAAAGAAGTGTATGGGGATACAAATTGGAAAGGAAGAAGTCAAAGTATCACTATTTTCAGATGACATGATAGTATATATAAGCGACCCCAAAAATTCTACCAAGGGGCTCCTACAGCTGATAAACACCTTTAGCAAAGTGGTTGGATACAAGATTAATTAAAAAAAAAAAAAAAAAACCAGCCGGGCGGTGGTGGCGCACGCCTTTAATCCCAGCACTTGGGAGGCAGAGGCAGGCGGATCTTTGTGAGGTCGAGGCCAGCCTGGTCTCCCAAGCGAGTTCCAGGAAAGGCACAAAGCTACACAGAGAAACCCTATCTCGAAAAACCAAAACCAAAACAAAACAAACAAACAAAAAAACAGTAGCCCTGCTATTACAAAAAATAAAAGGGCTAAGAAAGAAATCAGGGAAACATCACCCTTCAAAATACCCACAAACGGCCGGGCAGTGGTGGTGCACATCTTTAATCCCAGCACTTGGGAGGCAGAGCCAAGTGGATCTCTGTGAGTTCGAGGCCAGTCTGGTCTACAGAGTGAGATCCAGGACAGGCACCAAAGCTGCACAGAGAAATCCTGTCTTGAAAAAAAATATACCCACAAACAATAAAAAAATATCTTGGAATAACTCTAACCAAGCAAGTGAAAGACCTATATGACAAGAACTTCAAGTCTTTGAAGAAAGAAATTGGAGAAGATATCAGAAGATGGACAGATCTCCCATGCTCATGGATCAGTAAGATTAACATAGTAAAAATGGTCATCTTATAAATGCAATCTACAGATTCAATGTAATTCCCAATCAAAATTCCACATAATTCTTTACAGACCTTGAAAGAACAAGACTCAGCTTCATATGGAAAAACAAAAAACCCAGGATAGCTAAAACAATCCTTTACAATAAAGGAACTGCTGGAGGTATCACCATCCCTGATCTCAAGTTATACTACAGAGCTATAGTGACAAAAACAGCCTGGTATTGGCATAAAAACAGACACATTGTTTAATGGAATCAAATTAAAGACCCAAACATAAATCCACACACTTATGGACACTTGATTTTTGAAAAAGAAGACAAGACTATACAATGCAGAAAAGAAAGCATCCTCAACAAATGGTGCTGGCATAACTGGATGCTGGCATGTAGCAGAATGCAAATTGATTCATGTCTATCACCATGCACAAATCTCAAGTCCAAGTGAATCAAAGACCTCAACATAAACCCAGTTACACTGAGCCTCACAGAAGAGAAAGTGGGGAACAGCCTTGAACGCACTGGCACAGGAGACAACTTCTTGAACAGAACACCAGCAGCACTGGCACTGAGATTGACAGTAAACGGGACCTCATGATACCAAAAAGCTTCTGTGAGGCACAGGACACCGTCAGGAGGACAAAACAGCAGCCTACAGAATGGGAAAAGACCTTCACCAACCCCACATCTCCAGCATATATAAAGAACTCAAGAAACTAGACATTAAAAACAACCAAATAATCTAATTTAAAAAGGGGTACAGTGTAGGTAGCGTATTACACTGAGACCACTGGTCAGCTCTGCTCTGCCAATTGCTCCAAAATAACCACACAGAGATTTCATAGTAATATAAATCCTTGGCCAATAGCTTATACTTGTTACTAACTAGCTCTTACAACTTAAATTAACCCATTTCTGTTTATTTACTTGCTGCCATGTGGCTCATGGCTCATTACCTCATTTCCTACATGCCCTGCTTCCTCTGCCTCTGGCTGGCACACTTGCGACTCTGTCATTCCTCCTTCCAGCCTCCTTTCTCCCCCCAAATCCTGCCTAGCTATAGGCTGTTAGCGCTTTATTAGCCAATTCATATTCATAGTGTACAAAAAGATTGTTCCACAGCAGTACAGACCTAAACAGAGAATTCTCAACAGAAGAATCTCAAATGGCAGAGAAACACTGTTCATCATCCTTAGCCATCAAGGAAATGCAAATCAAAACTACTCTGAGATTCCATCTTATACCTGTGAGAATGGCTAAGATCAAAAACACAAATGGCAGCTTATGCTGGAGAGGATGTGGAGCAAGGGGAACACTCCTCCATTGCTAGTGGGAGGGCAAACTTGTACAGCCACTTTGGAAATCAATACGGTGGTTTCTCAGAAAGGTGGAAATCAATCTACCTCAAGATCCATTGATACCACTCTTGGGCATATACCCAAAGGATGCTCAATCATACCACAAGGACACTTGCTCAACTATGTTCATAGCAGCTTTATTTGTAATAGCCAGAACCTGGAAACAACCTAGATTTCCTTCAACCAAAGAATGGATAAAGAAAATGTGGCACATATACACAGTGAAGTACTACTCAGCTGTAAAAAACAATGACATTAGGAAATTTGAAGGCAAATGGATGGAACTAGAAAAATCATCCTGAGTGAGGTAACCCAGACCCAGAAAGACAAACATGGTATATACTCACTCATAAGTGTATATTAACTGTAAAGGATAACCCTGCAACAATCCACAGACCCACAGAGGCTGAGTAACAAGGAGGACCCAAGGGGGGATACATGGATCTCCCTGGGAAGCAGAAATAGAGGAGATCTCCTGGGTGGACTGGGGGTGGGTGGGCATGGAAACTTGAGGAGTGGGTGGAGAGGGAGAGTGCTGAGAGAGATGACTGGAAAGGGGTGCTTTTCTGGGTAGGGTGGAAGCCTGATACAAGGGAAATTCCTATGAGTCTACAAAGATGACCCCAGCTAGGACTCCTGGCTGCAGTGGATGCCTAGCCTGAACTAGCCATCCCCTGTGATCTGACTGGCGACTACCCCAGTTGTCATCATAGAGCCTACATCCAGTGACTGATGGAGGTAAATTCAGAAACCGAAAGCCAAACATTGGGCAGAGCTCTGGGGAATCCTGCTAAGAAGAGGGAGGAGGGATTGTAGGAGCCAGGGCATCAGGAAAATGGCAGGAAAACACACAAAAACAGCTAGCCTGGCTCATGGGAACTCAGAGTCTGAACTAACAACTAGGGAGCCTGCATGGGACTGACCTAGACCCTCTGCATGTATGTGACAGTTGTGTAGCTGATTTATTTGTGAGATGCCTGACAATAGGAACAGGGTTGTCCCTGGTGCTTTGGCTAGCTCTTGGGAACCTGTTCCTCATGCTGGGTTGTCTTGCCCAGCCTGAATGCAGGGGGAGGTGCTTGGTCTTAGGACAGTTTGATATGCCATGCTTTGCTGATGCCCATGGGAGGCCTGGCCCTTTCTGAGTAGATATGGAGGAAGGTGGATGCAGGGGTGGGGGTGGGGTGGAGGAGACATGAGGGGAAGGGATGAAAGGAGAGGAGGGAGGGGAGGCTGCAGTTGGGATGTAAAGGAGAGAGAGGGAGAGAGAGAGAGAGAGAGAGAGAGAGAGCACCTATGCACATTAATTATTTGTTTAGTAGCATACTGCCCACAGGCAGTATCACAGAAAAGGTAAAGAAATTTGGACTGCTTGGATTTTTTGTCAGAGGAAAAAAATACATAATTCATCTTGAAAGTCAAGTACTCTTTTTAGTAATAACAGCTAGTGCTTATGTAACACTTATTATACAGAGATTTCCATATACTGCTGTCTCTCTGTATCCATGGAAGATTGGCTCTGAGACCCCCATGGATACCAAGATATGCAGATGCTAAGCTCCCTTATAGAAAACAACATTTAAAATAGCACTAAAGCAGCAAAGCTGGGTATGGTGGTGCAGTCCTGTAACTTCAGCACTCAGGAGGCTGGAACAAGGACATCTTGAGTTCAAGGCCACACTGGGTTACACAGTGAGTTACACACTGGGTTACATAGGGAGACACTGTCTCAAATAAACATAAGGACTGGAGCTGATGCGCGATGGTCTTGTCTAGTACAAAGGTCCTAGGTTGATTCCCAGCATCACAATTTTTTACAAGATATAACATTTGTGCATATTTTAAATGTACATTAGCATATACTTTGAATCATCTCTATATTACATATAATACTTAAAACAACACAGGTAGTTGTTTTATCTGGGTAATAATAATAACAAAAATGTCTTCATATTTGCTATGGGCACAATCTATTTTCTCAAATATTTTCAACTGAGGGATGGAAACTGTCGACATGGAAGACCCACTGTATATATTAACTCCATCTTCAGAACAACTAAAAGCAGATCATACCATTATTATCTTCACTTTACACAGGATGACCTGAATGTGATCTTGGTAACTTTCCTAGGAATTCATAGCTGGTGATGGCAAAAATATAGTCAAAAATTCTTCTCTCATACATTACGTCCCGACTATAGTTTCCCCTCCCTTCACTTCTCCCAGCCTCCCCAAACCTCCCCTCTTCCCCAGATCCACTCTTCCTCCGTTTTACTTCGGAAAAGAGCATGCCTCCCAGGGATATGAACCAAACATGACATAACAAGATATAATAAGACTAGGCACAAACCCTCTTATCAGGGCTGGGTGAGACAACCCAGTAGGAGGAAAAGGGTCCCAAGAGCAGGCAAAAGAGTCAAAGACCCCCCCCACTACTAACACAGTTAGGAGCAACACAAAACCACCAAGCTAACAATCATAACATATATGCAGAGGACCTATGCTTGCTTGGCTTTAAGACAGGGTCTTGCCATGTATCCCAGGCTAGTTGCAATCCCCCTGCCTCAGTTTCTCAAGTGCTTGTGGGAGTACCAGGCCCAGGTAGTAGCTTTGTTTTCAACCACAAATGGCTTGAGTATTTTGCTGGAGCTAAAGTTTTCATGATTATTTTCAATTCCACCATACAGTCATTAACATTTTTAGTGGAAAGGACTCACTTCTACAAAATCAAGCATATTGATGCCCTCCTGGACTACAGAAAACTGCAATGGATGAAGGTGCCTTTGATGGTTAATCTCCACAGCCAACTTGATAGGTTTAAAACATATCTGGGGGCATTAATAAGGCATCCTTATGGATCTGTCTGTCTGTGAGAGAGTCTCAAGAGAAAGTTTCTTGGGGGAAGGAAAACCCACTGGGAATGTGGATGACACTGCCCTATAGTGGTAGGAAGTTCTGTACTTAATGAAGGAGGAAGCCAGTTGGGACAATGCTGTTCCTTTCTCTGCTCCTTGGTCTTCCCTACTGACCACGTTACTGCCTCTGCCACGCCTTCCTCGCCACGATGGACTGTTTTCCTCTGAACTGTGAACCCAGATGAGACTTTCCCTCTCCTCAGTTACATCTTATCCTGAGCCCAGTGACTGAAAAAGTCACGATTACGGTACGTCGCTAAACCCTTCAGGCTGCGGAAGGCCCCTTCCTCAGGTCACCCTTCCTCAGGTCACCGGTATGATGTGCCTGACAAAGGCCTGTGGACTATGAGCATGCTAGTGTCAGCAAGAATGTCTCAATAATGAAGGAGCATTTCAGTTTTAGTTTTAGATGAAAAATATACATTGCCGTATATCTTTCCTCAACTGCAGGAGATTGTCTTGTGTACCACAGAATGTGCGCTTTCTACTTTCTACCCATGAAGAAATTTTCTGAAATTCTTTAGCAGACATGAAGAATATGAAGTAAATTCTGGAAAAACACAGTGTTAGTAAAATAGGTGCAGAGGAATTCAAGGGATTAATCAAAACAACTCTTTAAATATAATCTGAGAAATGAAAGGTCATAGATATTAAAATCTGACAATAATGAAATCTGATTGCAAATGCAGTAACACTGGACTAGGTTGCATTATCACTCTGAACTGAACTGTGAGAGAATACCCTCACTCTAAGCATAAGGAACTATCCAACCATTTACAGAGCTCACGTCTTACACTGGACACTCGATCAAAAGATCTAGATGGGAATGTGGAGAACTGGGAAAAAGTTATACAAGAGCCATAAAACATAGAAGGTGTGAGGAATGCCAAAAGAACCAGTGTTCTAGTTTATCTTGGGAAACCTAGACGACTTGAGAGTCTTCCAATGCACAGTTCATAATCTCTTCAGGTCTGCTCACATCCTTGATACATCAAGTTGACAGACAGATTGCTCAGAGAATTGGCTGAGGAAGTAAGAGAGGTTCACTTCTTCAAGTCAGGGACTATTAAGCCCTTGGTTTCGAAATGGGTTCACTCATTAATTAGACATAGCTCAACATAAATAACTGAGTCACTAAATGAACAGTATTTAAGAAAAGCTATTATTTCCCACTGATAAGCAACTAAAATAATAGTTATCTTCAAAGTCCACCCGGCAGGCTGGCGCTCAGAGGACTAATAATTCTTTGAACACAAGGAACGCTGACAGGATGCATGTAAATAAGTTTCTGCCAACTATTAACAGACACCCTTGTCCATAGTGGCGTAGTCAAACGGAACGGAGAGTGAAGGGAAAGGGGGTCACTCTGCTTCCTGATACTCAGACCAGATTAGAAGACAAGATTTCTCTAGTAGGAAAATATGATAGTTTACTTTAGATAATTGTTAGCATAATTTAAAGTGACTTCTTGCTTCTGTTTATCAAAAACTTGACATGAGCCGTTGAAGGGCTCTGAACTTTTAGCGTGTCCCATCATTTGTTTGTTTATTTTTTCAAGACCGTAAATAATACAGAAAAAGGGTCCTGTGAACTGAAATGCCTTAAAAACGCAGTGTTCCTGGCGCCACCACTGCCTTTAATCCCAGCACTCAGGAGGTAGAGCCAGGCGGATCTCTGTGAGTTCAAGGCCAGCCTGGTCTACAGAGAGAGATCCAGGACAGGCACCAAAACTACACAGAAAAAACAAGAACAAACAAGCAAACAAAAAATGCATTGTTCCCTTAATTATAAGACATGGTTAAGCTTCAGACACTTCACATCAGATTTTGAGTTTGAAGCTAGCTAATTTGGTCCAAGAAATGAGGATGAGCTGTGGGCCTCTCTTCTGCATCCTTGAACTCCAAATTAGCACTCAATGAACCGTTTTCCAGATCAAAGAAACAAGTCAGCTCTGCTCTGTGCTAAGGAGGCACTAACACGGTCCCCTTCCCATGGGTCTATGGGCTTTTCTAGCTACACCTTGGGTTGCTTTATGTTCTATTACAACAGGTTTTGCTCAGAACGCTAATGAAGTTCTCATTTTTGCTCTTCCATATTTATTCCACTTTACATCAGGCTCTTCTTTTGTCTGTGTTCAAAGGCAATTCATGGTTAGGATTATGTCTTAAGCTACTTTCCCCACAAAATGGTTTTCGTGTATTTGAGGCTGTGACATGCTGTAATCAGCACATCACCTGGAGAACATACTGGAGACTACGCCAGCCACTCAAGATGACTGACTCACGTGGATGAGTCTGTAACAGGACTAAAAGGGACTCTAAAAGCAGTGCAGACAATAGCATTCAAGACATCCTTGCTCTTGTAACTGTTGGTTATGGTTACCTCTAGACTAGATGTTCATCTGCTAGAGAGTCAATGCTGGCTCCGACTTCCAAAATTAGTTAACTCATAAGGAAAAGTCATTCAGGTCCTACAAGCCATTTAATCCATTGTCCTCCCTAAAGGAAGATATTTTTCTTCTCTTGGGAACTCTTCTATGCTTACAACAAAAGAACTACAAATAATACAGGGCTTTATTGGGATATAAAGATTAACAATACTCTCATATTAGGCATCATTTTAGAGAAAAAGTTTTTTCTATTTTAAATAGCAATGATGAAAAACCAAGCGATCATTTCAAAGAAATACATTATTAAAAAATGCATTACCTGAGTAAGTAGCTAGAGTTTTTAAAAAAATACACAGGTCATTAATTCAAATTATCAGTTTAATCTTCCAAAATTCTGAACATATCTTATTATTTCTATTTTCTGCTAGTATAAAAGAACACCAGCCAAGCATGGTAGTGCACACCTTTAATCCCAGCAATCGTGAGGCAGAGGCAGGTGGATCTCTGTAGGTTTGAGGCCAGCCTGGTCTACAGGGTGAGTTCCTATCCAGCTAAGGCTTCACAGTGAGACCTTGTATCAACAAAACAAAAGACCTCAAACCACAGAGTGGGTATTTGTATTGCACAGACATCTACTGGGCTCGTGGTTCTGTAGCTAGTACACCCAGAATGTGGTGCTAGCGCGCGGTGAAGAGCTTGATGTTTCATGCCATTGCAGGAAATGGAAGGGAGGAAAGGGTGCAAGAGGCTCAAACTCACAACCCCCTCGCTCACGAGCTCACTCTCAGTAATGACAGGAATTCAATCATTCATCCATTCATGAGGGTCCCTCCCCTGTGACCTCATCACCTCTATCAGGCCACACTTCTCAACTGTGCAGTGTGAAAATTCAGTTTCCACCACATAAACTGTGAAAAACTCTGTTCAGCTCTGTCAATCAATTGATACTAGGCTCTAGACATTTTACTAACCTTTATAGAAATGTCACGATGCACTATCATATCTGTTTTGAGGCTGGGAAAGCACTACCATCACCCTCTTACTAATGAAACAAAAGGTGAAATGATTTGC
>CABHPQ010149601.1:0-33522 GCA_902168405.1 Peromyscus aztecus
TCATGATCATAAAAATAAATGTTGATCTTGAATCTATGTCAATAAAAATGTCAAAATGAAATGCAAGAAAAGGTAACTTGTGCTCGCTAGTTTATGCCAGCTTGACCCAAATTTGAGTCACTTGGAATGAAAAATCTCAATTGAGAATATGCCCCCATCAGCCTAGCTTATGGGTAAGCTTATGGTGCATCTTGGGGACTGGTGATTCATGTGAGAGGGCCGAGATCACTGTGGACATTGCCATCCCTGGGCTGGTGATCCTGGGTGCTACGAGATGACCAAGTCAAAAAGAGGAAGTTAGTAAGTAGCACCCCTTTATGACCTCTGCATCACACCCTGCCTCCAGATTCCTGTCCTGTATGAATGAGTTCCTGTCCTGAGTTTCCTCAGTGATAGACTGGACTATGGAACTGTAAGCAGAAATAAACCTTTTACTCCACAAATTTGCTTTTGGTCATGGTGTTTTATCACATAAATAGAAACTCTAACTAAAACATTTGTGTAGTTAACACACTAAAATGAGAAGAAAAAAGAGAAAACAGAGCAGCAATATTTTAAGTGGGAATGATCAAGAATATTATACAATCAATGACAGAATCAAGAGACTAAGCATCAAAGACAAATATCAAATGCTTACAACATAGTTACACTGCAGAAATCTTGATAGTTCGGTCTGATATGATAGGGAGGTTATGGCAAAGCACAAAAATTAATAGCACTGTAGCCAGGAAGCAAAGGAAAAAGGATGTAGGAAGAGAAGCAGGGCAAGACAGCTCTCAGTTTACCCCCCATTAACCTCCTAATTGGCCCTATCTGTTTCTTTTCACCATGTCCAACAATGCTATCACATATGGAATCTCTCAAGCAAACAACCACCTCTGCATCAGGCCCTGCCTCCAGATTCCTGCCCTGTATGGGTGAGTTCCTGTCCTGAGTTTGCTCAGTGATAGACCGGGCTACAGAACGTAGTTTGGAGCCTTCATTTTTTCTTTGTCTGTATATGGCTGCACAGATACACCCGCAGGTGTGACCCACTAATCTTCTAGCTTCTTTTTAAATCCAAATGAGCTTATGATCAAAATTAACCATCATACTTGCTCCACACACTATGTGTACATACTGAATGCATACTTCACATGCACACATAATGTGGAAAAATTAAAGCATAGTGGCTTAGTCAATGTTGTGTTACTGTAAAGTAAAACCATGACCAAGGTAACTCATAAAATAAAGCATTTACTGGGGGTTTGCTTACAGTTTAAAAGAATAGTCCATGATCATCATGATGGGAAGTAGATGCACATGGTGGTAGAACAGTAGTTGAAGGCTTTGCATCCATATCTCTAGGCAGCTAGCAGAAAGAGGGATAGAGAGAGAGGAAGAGAGACAGAGAGAGACAAAGATAGACAGAGAGAGACAGACAGACAGATACTAGGCCTTGAAGGGATTTTGAAACTTCAAAGTCCACCCCTAGTGACGCATCTCCTCCAATAAGGCTTCACCTACTTTAACAAGTCCATAACTCCTAATATTTCCAAACAGTTCCTGGTAGCCAAACATTAGAAAATATGAGCTTATGGGGAGTCATTCTTATTCAAACTACCACACATGACTACCTTCATGAGTTGGATACTGATATCGATAGCCAAGGGGAATAAACATTTATGGGAAGTTTAAATAGGGTGAATATTTGGTTTGCAATTTCTTTCCAATCCAGCTCCTTCTATCATCATAAAAAATAACATGTAGAAAGGAACATTTACACTAATTTTCCAAGGAGACAGAAGGGAAACACTTTTGAGATTTCTTGTTAGACAAGTCTCATCTGGTGTTCATATCATTTGCATGGACTCTGAACATTTTATGAAGCACAGCACCTGCCAATTAGCACTGTAAAATCCAGGGATAAATTCTGCATGTGCTGCCAGGGATATGCTTTAAATTTGTATACACCTTCAGCAGCCAACCTGCTTTTTTCTAAATAAGAAGGGAAATAATATACGAGACAAATATTTGACCAGCATGAAGAATCTCAAGTCTAATTCACCAAGACAAGAGGATATCAAATCTCCTAAACAAAAGGTAAATTATAATATATGCCCAAAGAAACACCTAAGAAGGCATTAACTGCCATAAATAGATCACCATACATTTAACCATCCAAAATGGGATACACTTGAGAGAGAAAGTGCTATCATTAATTATTATTCCAGGATATACAATACAAACTTGTGCTATTTGGATATCTTAATTTTAATGTTTATTAGGGTATAATGTAGTATTTAGAGAACAAGAATAATCACAGGAAAATAAAATAGCATACCTCAAGTACTTGAAGTCTCTTTAGTTACCCACTCTCTTGAATAAACTTGGATTATTAAGGCTCATAGACATGCTTACAGTGAGCATTTGTTGATTGCTTCCTAGTATCCATGTCCCCTAACTGTATTATAGCTCCATGTTTTACCTGATTATACATTTGCTGAGTTGTTTCTCCCATTTTTCAGTCTATATTACCTGATAGAACTTTAGTTCAAATTTTTAGAAGACAATAATTTGAAATGTCAGGGAAAATGCATGTTAACTAATATTTTTAGTTTCGGACCTTGTTTGTGGTATTTCATTGATAGGAACTTCAGGCAAAATAATTTGCTCATGATAGCTGAACAAATAAAAAATGGAAAGGAGCAATAGGGACCTACAACCAGCCAATCAAATCTTGCCATTTCTACAAAATCCCACTGGTTCATTCGGAGCCTACTATTCTGATAATAGGGGGCATCATTACAGCAAGACACCCTGGCGTTCTCCTGTCTTACTCAATTTAAATTTTGAGAACTTCTGTTATTTATTCTCTTGGCTATCAGTTTAGCATAGAGTCAAATAAGAATCTATCTAATACATAGTTCTAATTTGGATAAATTCTCCTTGGTAATGCCTTGTTTTTAATTCCTGATATTCACCATAATATTGTGTACAAATTAGACTTCTCACTATAAGTAATTGATGAAAGCATCAATTATTTTATGAATAATGCAATTTATACAAAAATATAAGCTAAGAATAAACTTGAATGATCTAGCTCTCTGAATATAATACTCAGCTGTTACACGGTAAGAAGTCCAACCTACTTCAGATGTGTGGAGATAGAATATACTTCTTTCTACTTCCCTGACTTGAACTATATAAGAACATTTATAATCATAGTTTTGAGAAGTATCAACAATTTTTACTTGTAATGCTATTTTAAAATAGTATGTTTCTGCTTCCTCTTCATCAAAATGTAGAAATAGTCACAGAGATGCACATATGTGTATGTTTGTAAGATTTGAAGTTGAATATTAAGACAACTATAACTTACATAAATTACAACTAAAGTATGTATGCTAAAAAATACCATTTTTATTTAGAGGTTATGTATATACATGTCAAAACTATGAGCTGAAAATGCGAAATGGTCAATCAACTAGTTACATTGTCTTCATGATGCCAAACAGCA
Organism: Peromyscus aztecus; assembly: GCA_902168405.1. NCBI lineage: Eukaryota > Metazoa > Chordata > Mammalia > Rodentia > Cricetidae > Peromyscus > Peromyscus aztecus. The sequence continues at coordinate 3,500 of CABHPQ010149601.1, forward strand.
GGTTTGATTGATATTTATTCCTGAGATAATGAATCAATTCTCCAGAGCTATGACATGTATTTATAAGGAAGAGTTTAAAGTTTAGAGCTCCTTCTATGGTGACTTATAATATACTCATCTCGATATAATGGACTTTAGAGGAGCCAGACATGATTTGATTTTCTGATGATTTTCTTTCATCCCACATCACTTTGCCCTAGTCACTGTGCATTAGGTAATTTTATATTCCCTTTCACTTTAGGGACCCTTATGTGATGGCTTAATGTGGGATTGCCCTATGATGGAATTCTACCAACATTTATTGCTATGCCCAGTGACTATTAAAATAAGACAATTCCCTTCTCACTATTTAAATCATAGCATATATGAAATGAAAAATAAATGAATAAGTACCAGTAATCTTCACCCCAGACTGAAGCATTTTGTTCATCTGATTTCCCCAAATCCCATCTGTTACTCTTCTCAATCTCCTTATATACTTCCTATCCACTCCTTTTTTTAAAAGTTATTTTCATACAGTATATATTTGAGCATATTCTTTCCCCTCCTAAAGTCCTCCCAGCTCCTCCTTACTTCCCTATGCACTCAAATTTAAGTTCTCTCTCTCTCTTTCTCTCTCTCTCTCTCTCTCTCTCTCTCTCTCTCTCTCTCTCTCTCTCTCTCTTTCTCTCAATTAAAATAAAACAAAATTAAAAGAAAAGTCACAACAAACAACTGCTAGAACCAAAAAAAATTGTAGTTGATGCTTGCTGGTAAGGAGAAAATCAGTTTTCTCTAATAGATTATCACTGCACATACCAGTCCTAATCAGTGCTAGGCCCCATGCCCAATAGTTGGCCAACACAGAACAGACTCCATGTTATTTATTGTTTGTTTGCTTGCTTATTTTATTTTTTGATGTTACTGTTTGTTTGTTTTTGCAGGTTTGTTTCTTAATTTTGGCATTTTTCAATATAATTATTTTGTACCTCCTCATTCTTTAAAGTTTTGTACATTATCTCCTGGACCTTATCTTTGAATATCTACAATCAACATTACTTCCCTTGAAGCATACCATAAACAAAATTCTGTATCCTTATGATTGCAATGTTAATATCTCCAAAACATTCCTCTCCCTAGCAACTGTATCAGTTGTCTACCTCATTACTTAGAAGAATGCTAGTTATCTTAAGTTAATTTATTGTCAACCCAATCCTTTACTTGTTTACTGTCCATTAAACTAGTATTTTTTTTTATAAACCTTAGTTAGCAGTACTTCCACTCCTCGAGGAGCTCAAGAGAATTAAGTAAGGTAGAAATTTAGTTAGTAAATGAAAACACAGATATAGATGCTGCCAATCACATGACACAGTTACAGGGGTGGTGACATCTCCAGATCTCTTCTACTCTATCATGAGCATTATTGAAACAGATCTAAAATACTACTACATTTTTCTCTGTAAACTCATTTCCTGGTGATAAAGTCATAATTGTCCATAACCTGTAATCATTAAGCAGCCTTTTATCTGGTTTCTGCATTACATTTTCTACCATTAAGTGTTCAATTTAACAGTCAGAGTGATTCTTTTAAAACAGAAAATTCAACTCCATCCCTCTGCTTAGTTCTTTTGGTGACTATCTATTAAAATGAATCATAGAGGTCAACATGACTCATCAGCAGATGCTACTAGTCAATAATCTAGTATTGTGCACCTGGAGATCGTAGTTGATCACTCTAACACTTCCTTGCTTAAGTTAGTGCTCAGGAATCAACTCATTAATCTCAACACTTCAAAAGATTAATTGAGTCATGTAGAAGGAATCTTAAAAGTTCTTATTAATAAAATCAAACCTGAGCCAGGTATTGGGATGAACTGGAAGATCAGAGAACCAGAACAAGCCACAGCTACCTCACCTAGCCAGATCCTCAGCTGGTCTTGTTTCCTCAGACTGGAGGCCTCTGAGTCCTCATCCAGAATGGGTCTCAGCTGAACTGTGCTGCTCAAAACCTAAAAGCTTAACCAGCCAAATGCTTAACCAGGCCAAATGCTTCTAGTTTCTGGTCCTCACGCCTTTTATACCTTTCTGCTTTCTACCACCACTCCCTGGGATTAAAGGCTCACTTTCTGGGATTAAAGGTGTGTGTCACCATGCCTGGCCATTTCCAATGTGGCCTTGAACTCACAGAGATCCAGAGGGATTTCTGTCTCTGGAAAGCTAGGATTAAAGGCGTATGCTACCACTGCCTATCCTCATGTTTAATATTGTGGCTGTTCTGTCTCTGACCCCAGATAAGTTTATTAAGGTACACAATATTTTGGGGAACACAATACCACCACATTTCCTCTCTTTTTGTCTAAAATTAAAAAAGCTTATAACTAATACAAGAAAAATTATATCCAATAAGTATATACAATATGCACAGTCAAGATTACATTAATGATGTCTAGTCCATAAACATTTGACAGATTCAGATAAAAACTCCATTATATATATAACCAATGTCCAGTCCAGTAATATTTGACAAATTCAGACAAAAATTTTTCATTACTTATCCTATTTAAAACAAGTAGTTCCTTTTTAAAAGTAGATTCCATAATCTCCCTTTTTATCTTATCATATCCATATTCTCTCTATTTTCTTTTCATAATATATTCAGTAATCTACCTTTTGTCATTTTTATATCTTCCCCATTTTTCTTCAATGTAGATTCAGTGATCTACCTATTTATCCTATTATTTCTTTATCTTTTTTCTCAGAGTAGATTCAATGATCTATCTCATATCTTTTTTCTCTTTTTCTTTTTGCTTTCTAGGGGTGAAGATATCTTTAGGGAATCTTGAAAAGAAAAAATTTAGGTTAATTGTCAAGTCCTATATCATTTGTCCAGTCTCTGCATAAAAGGAAAGTTCAAGACTTGTCACAAGTCCTTGCTCGAGTAGTCTGTCAGGCTGGATCATCTCAGCTAGTCATCTCAAAAGTCATAAACAGTTTGTACTCCAAAGTCAATCTTTCCGTGGTGTTGATCAGCTTAATGGCTTTACCATAGTCCTTGTGGAATCATCATTGTGGAGTCCTGTCGTCTTTTTGAAGATTTCAAAGTCACTGTTAGGTGTGATCATGGTTCCCTGCAGACTTTTTTTTTTTTGTGCCCCTCTGTGGTTTGGAGTAATCACAGTCTGATAAATGTCTATCTCTTGGAACCATGAACGTTCTTCCCTAGAAGAGAAAATCTTACAGCAATTTCTCCCCACCATTTGTCTTGCCAAACTTTTCCAAACTGACCTTTGCCGATGCTTTCTTGTAACATGATGGTCCTGGCAATTCTTCTCTGAACAAACAGCAGTAAACTCTTTGTCCCAGGTAGCAGCATCACCGCAGTCACCAACACGATGAGAAGGAGCCGGCAACGTGGAGCAGCAGCCGCTGTCTCCATGGTCCCACCACTGTTTGTAGTTCGGTCCGGGCCGAAGCTTCTCCCAAGTCTCCTAGGCCGGCCTCAAACTCCGGATCCTTCTGCCTCTGCCTCCTTCAGCAAATCCAACAGGCGTGCACCACCACAACCGGCCGAGTGTAGCTCGGGTCTTTTCATGAATTCGTACCACTAACGTTGGGCGCCAGATGTATATATAATCAGATATATCCTGATTAAAATTCAGTTTAGCATTAATGATTCTTCATATATTGAGTAGATGGTAAGGCAAAATAATGGGAATAATCAATCATAAGTACTTATATTACATAATTCAGATGGAAGATGTTTCTTCAAGGTGACTTATTGCCTAGACTCACTTAAAACTGGTATTTTATTGTGCTTTGATATCATAAATTTATTAAGGAGATTAAACAACACAAATTTTACATCAGTATTTTGGGGTCATCCATCCTACCAAAGTTTATTTCTGCTCCTGTTTAATGGGAAAACCCTAAAGGGAATCTAGGTCTATGGTTTCATGTGAATCTCCACAACCTTTATGGAGAAAAGGTCACTTATTTGCAGGTTAGAAGCATTACCATAGGGTGAATATTAATACTTTTCTGATTAAACTAGTGCTGAAGAGATAAATTAATATGACTCTCAGAGAAAAGACAATATAAGCTTAAAATAAAAAAAAAATGAAATATATTTACCAGTTTTCTCTTATAAAAGAACATTCAGCATGGGAAGCAAAATATGTTCAGGGCAGACTATTAGAAACATATAATACCTAAAAAAAGTACTGAATGTAAAATTTCAACCCATGTAACAAGGAATTAAATTTTCATGCCAAGGTAATAAAAGTAGAATAATAATTTCAAAAGCACATTTTCACTAAAAAACAAAGTAATTACAACTCTTACTAAACTATGCTAAAACATTCTTTCAAATTATCAAAGGGCTATTTGGATCAGCGAATTCTTATATTAGTTATGATATTTTGATATGTGTATGTCTAGAGACCAAGAACAAAGAATAGCTTCTCTCTTCCAAGTCTTATTGATATAACTTATTTAAAACTCAGTCTACCAAATTTTTCAAGTATCACATCATAATTTGACAACCAACAGGTAAGTAACATGTATTTTCAATTATATTAAGGGGTGTCTTCAATTTTCTTTGTAAATTAGTGTCATATTTCACTATTTATGTATAATTATTGTAAAACCACCCACACTTTCGTACGCTGTGCAAATAATTACACGTTCTATAATAGGCCTCCAAATGATGCATACATTTAGCAATCATAGCTAAATTTTAATGATTATAAGTGACAGATGTCTGTAGCTTGCAATCATTTTAACATGACATTTTCAATTATTATAGCTATATTGATGAAAGAAGATGAAGGCGCTCTCAGATGCCAAAGCCCATTATTTCAACTTTATATACAGCTGTCAAGGCCTAATAATTCCAAAGGGAGACAACTGTTCTGGAATAAAAATGCATAGGGAAGGTCCTCTTGGCAATTCAAAAGTGAATGTGATCTTGTGAATATAAATGATAAAGAGATGAGTCCAGATCTGGCTTTTCACTTTTAGTTCTCCTTGAAAATGGTTCTATAAGCTGAAAGTGAAGGAATAATGCTTATTAAAGCTTAACAATCTGTTTAATAAATATATGACTTAGAATATGTAATTGAGAGTTTTCTGAGTGGAAATTATTTCTGCTTTCCTTTTGTCTAACACCCTCCCTCAGCAATGTGCAGTCCAGTCTTCCTTGATTCATTTTTGGAAGGGGGTGATTTTTAAACAGCATCTTGCTTGAATCCTTGATATTTCATAGAATTCTCTTTGTAACCAGTACAATTCCGACTTACTGGAGAGCATCAGAAACCACTCCCTTTACAAATTCTGCTAAAAATCATCAAACATACTTTAATCCATATTCTCTGTTATTTAGAATCATATTTGTTCTTAGAAAACATTACACATACACATAGCACATACTGACCCTGTCTTACCCGCTCTTGCCTCCCCTACTACCCTTTAGTGTAGATCTCTCTCTCTCATATATTTATGAGAATATATATATGAATATATATGAATATATGTATGAATATATGTGAATGTATATATATGAATATATATATTCATTTTTTGTGACTCATTGAGTTTAATCAGGGCTGTCTGTGTGATTATAGGTTTGACACTGTTTTTTGAAGCCCTGTGAACTGAGCAGTACGTAAACTTCTACAGTGATTTGCCTCCTCCCCAAAAATCTATCAATAGTTCAGTGGTAAGGGGTGTGCCCCCCTTGAGCCTCTTTATTTATGATGGATGGTTGGTAGGGCCATTTCCATGGGCACAGAGCAGATAATCACAGATGCTGTGAGTTAATGATTTCAATGGTTGTAAGAGTCTAGAGAAGGCCATTTCACAGCCCTTCACAGCAATGCTTGCTCAGTTTTGGGGCAGGTTGGGGTAAGTACCTTGCTTAGAGCTGAGTCTGTAGCCATCACTTTTTCTCAGCATCTTGGGGAGCCATGAGTTTCTTTTTTTACCACTGCTCATTGTAAGGAGAGGGTTCTTTGGTAACAGTTTGGAGTAAATTTTGTGTAAGCCTAGATATCCAGAATGCAGTTGGGTACTATTTAGTTCAACAAGAGTAATAAGTCCCCACCTAGGCCCCCGAAATCCCAAGACTGGGTTTTATAGAATATAGAATCAGGCCACCATCTCCCCCATGGAGTGAGCCTCAAATCCAAGCAAAGGGACATTAATCACTACCATAATAGTCAAGCCTCAATTACATAGGTCTTGTCTCATAGGTCTCGATCTAGTTCATAAGATTCATAGCTGGGCAAGAATGTGATACTTTTTATTACCCAACAACCACTGTAGCACCCTTGGGTGATTTGAATTCTAGCCACCAAGAGGAAGTTTCTAGTTCAGTTCTAGCCTGAATTCACTATATCTTGCTAACAAGATAAGGATTATCTTCTGCAACATGGCCTTACCCTCTGAGTCTTGTTGTGAACCAAGAAAACTGACAGGAGCCTGAATCATTTTAGGGGCCAAGGTGATTCTTTACTAAATCTGTGCTGGTATCTCACTCCTGGGAGTGAACTCTGTTAAGTAACCACCGCTTCTAGGAACAGAACCATACCATTCTGGGTAATTCCCCTCTGTTCCTCTTCTGTGTTTCTCATTTGGATGATAAGACAGAATGTCTCTATAGCTTATTTATAATCCTTTTGTCTTACTCCCCACCCCTACCTTATACTCTGCACCCTCATCTTTCCAATCTTCCCTCTGAGCTTACACCTTCCCATCATCTGCCATTTATTCTTTAATTTAATATAATATTCTTTGTATTTAAGTAGGTACATCATAGAGAAAAATAGGGCTCTTTGCTTTATCACCAAATACATTAAAACATTCACTAAATTTAAAAATCCAATAAATAACAATATTAAGTAAAAATAATGTGGAGTTAGTGTTGGAAAAGTAGTAATTATTTTAAAATATTAACATCACTTTTCATTTTCTGTCTCATACTTGCCTAGTAATTTCCTTCCAAATATTTGTATGTAGTCATGGTATCTAACAAGCTATTGACCTGTCAGTGAAACTGATGCTTCCTTTTCAAACCTTGATCTTCCTCATAAAATATATTTTGGATATAAATGATGCAAAATAAACTGTATGTGAACAATTTGCATGAAGGTTACATTTTGATGTGGATTTTTAGAGGGCATAGTTGCTGGAGTTTTTTTTCCCCTGTGATTATCACCAGCCGGTATGGTGGCTGACCCTCATGCTTATAACCCCAGAAGTTGAAAGGCTGAAGCAGTGGACTGTAGTAGGTTCAAGCCTACCTGGGCCACACTGGAAATCCTGGGACAGACTTCTTTATGGAGTAAGACCGAGTATCAAAAACAAACATGCAGACAAGTAAATATATCCCCCAAACAAAAACAGTATCATTAGTATAATCACATAGTAATGAGCATGGCCTTCCTTCCAGAAGTTGGCTTGTGTCCCTCTGCCATCTCAGATTCACATTCTTTCATCCTGTCTGAGTGACCACTGACATTCTTTCAACCTTTGTCTGTATATTACTTTGCATTTCCTGACCTTTCTATAAATGGTATTATACATAAGATACCATTTCCATTTAAGACGGTTAATCTGGTGTTTATTATTGAGAATGAAGTGTTAGAGAAATGATAAGAACGAGTCTCTCCCTCTCTGTCTGTCTCATTATCTCTTTGTCTGTCTGTCTCTCTCTCTCCCTCCCCACTCTACCCCCCCTCTGTCATACACACACACACACACACACACACACACACACACACACCCCTATGGAATAAATAGGTGTATACAAAGGGCCACTGAATACCAAGGACAGTGTGTTTTCATTTCAGCCATTTGTATCCTAAGAAATGTGAGAATATGGGTTTATTCATAATTTACAAATATGAGCATCCTACATTTGAGGTTCACATTGTACCATATTTGAAATAATCTGAAACATCTGGCCTCAATCAACACTTTTCAAAATGGATTTGATCTATATTATTCAACTGTATAGGAGTGTGGTATTGTATTCCCCCAAATATTGTGCATGCTAATTAACTTATCTGGGGTCAGAGACAGAACAGTCACAATATTAAACATAAAGGATAGGCAGTGGTAGCACACGCCTTTAATCCTAGCATTCCAGAGGCAGAAATCCATGTGTTCAAGGATACAGCCAGGCATGGTGATTTATCACACCTTTAATCCCAGAAAGCAAGCTTTTAATCCCAGGGAGTGGTGGTAGAAATCAGAAAGGTATATAAGGCGTGAGGACCAGAAACTAGAAGCATTTGGCTGGGTAAGCATTTGGCTGGTTAAACATTTTGAGCAGCAGTTCAGCTGAGAGCCATTGGGATAAGGACTCAGAGGCCTCCAGTCTGAGGAAACAAGACCAGTTGAGGATCTGGCGAGGTGAGGTAGCTGTGGCTTGTTCTGGTTCTCTGATCTTCCAGTTCACCCCAATAGCTGGCGCAGGTTTGATTTTATTAATAAGAACTTTGAAGATTCATGCTACATAGGAGTAAAGTGGAATCTTGGCAAATATTTCCACAACATTACATACTGAAAAAATAAATTAAGAACCCAGAAAGTTGAACCACATACCTCAAGTGTTTTAGCTACATCACTGCATCATTGATTATATTTAAAAATGTATTTCAGCTACCAATTGTTATAAAACCACTTACTCCAGTAATTAGATGTTGGTTATGATAAGTAACCATGAGGCAAAATTAATGTTATGGCCTACACCGTATCATGGCCTACATATGAAAATAGCCAGGCAGAACAGTATAAAGGTATCTAGGTTTCTGGTGGGAAAAAAAACTGATTCTCTGAATCCTGGCCAAAGTAACTCTTCCAAGCCACAAGATGCCAATAAGCTCTTCTGTCTACTCTTAGCAAACAAGCCATCTTACCATTGGACATGATTTGCAGCACAGTCCTTAAAAAAAAAAAAAAAAAAAGCATGGCTAGAATAACATAAACAGAAAACTTTCCCAGAGGTTAGTTTCATTTCTACTGCTTCATACTAGATAGCTTTCTGCACCCAGGCTTGCATGTCCTCTTTCTGACTTGGAACCATCTAAAACAGGAGCTTGGTGAAAAGAGGTTGGCACATTCTGGAGGTGCAGCTGCCTGGAAATGAGTTGACAGCATTTCAATAACTAACCGTAACAAACTTACGTTCTGCCAAACTGGACTTGTAGCATGGTTCTTTGATCTTCCCAGTTCTTCAGATTCTCCTCAGGAGGGCCAAACACTGGTCACAATAAAAAGACTATTCATATTCTTTGGTAATTGTAGGAGGGGTTGGTGAGATTTTTCACCTGAGAATTCATCCACTACTTCCTTTCACCAGCTAGAGAACATGATATCTGGAAGGATGACTAAGGAGGGGAGTTCTAATCACGTTGCTGCCTTTGAGCCACCCAGACTTACGTAAGTATCCCTCATTCTAGTTCTTTATGTACGTATGTCCAGTAAACTTGTTGGTCCACCAATCTAGGCATGAATGGTATTATTCTATGCTCTGCCAGCAGTCTATCTTAGGTGAACAGTTGTCCTTTTGTATCACCTGAGCCAAAGTCACACATAGAAATCACATTTTCCAATAAATATTATGTTTTATAATCAAAACTCACCTCAAAACAACTAAAATACTAAGCATTACAAATATGTTATCTTTGAAGAAAATGGATTATACTCTGGAATAAAAGATGATTAAAATGTATTAGAATAGTTGTGGGAACATTATGAAAATCCTCATGCATGTGTACTTATCCTGTTCTTTCTTGGGGAGAATATTATTTCTCAAAAACACTGACAAAATACTACAAGATGTACATTTTCCAAAAGATTGCCTAATACGAGAGTTGACTTAAATTTAACCAAGCCAATTGTTTAAATTTTTTTAAAATTAGTATATTTGTCACATCACTTCCTTGGTTGAATTCTAATCATGTTATGAATGGGTCATTTTCTGAATGAACTCTTAAAGACAGTTCACAAGTTAGCCATTTAGCAATCTCTAAAGGAACCAGCAGGTTGACAAAGTGCTATGCTCTTTTGAGAGGTAGTACATAGTGAACTTGAAGCCATTATGACCTATAAACAAAAAGAAAAAGAAAGCCACTTAGATGTACTCCTCCAGAAAATTGGATACATACAGAGGTCAAGAGAGACTTCCCCTCATTCCCTCTGGTCTACGTAGCTTTTCTTCATGTCTCTCTCATAATTTGTTTTATTTTTCAATTTGACAGGAAGGAAAATGATTGGCTCACCATCTTTTCTTTCCACAGTTCCATGACTTAGAAGACTGCAGCATCTGTTAAGCTGCAGGTCTGCACTGATTATTTCCTTCTTGGACATCAGTCCTTATTCCTCTTAAATTTGAACACAGCAAGCTTTCCAGAGATCCTGTAATTTGTTGGTGTGAGTCGTTGAAAGATATTCCCAGCTTTACGTGTCCTAATGAGCACAATGGTCTATTCTAAGCATGCGAGACTGATGACGATAATAAGCTTGGCCACTCTGTTAGGCACAGAAGAGTTTGTGGTGATAGACATGGTGAACTGCACATTTAAAATAAATTGCTCTATTTGAAGCAAATAAGGCTGAAGTACTCACAATAGAATTTCCTACTTTCTTATTTTATAGAAATTGTTATTGAAAAATTCTTTAGATTATAATTTTAAAAAATTTTTATGTGTATCTGTGTGCACATTCTTGTGTATTCATGTTTACTTACTTGATACCTGTTTTTGTTGTATAAAGTTATACTACATTAAAGTTAAAATTTTTCTTTTTATTAGGACAAAAAGGGGTAAATGTTGAGGAATATTATTTTAAGGTGTGTTACATTTGTTTATGCTGTGGGACATTTGTTTAATGATATAAGGATGTGTCACATTCTTTTATGTTGCATTTGTTTAATTCTGTGTAACTGTGATACTGTGCCTGTCTAAAACACCTGATGGTCTAATAAAGAGCTAAAGAGCGTATAGTGAGGTTTCATGGAAAAGAGACTTTCTGAAAGCAGCTGCTCCCTGTAGACAGCTGCAGACAGCATACCACCATTTGCTGCCTTCTTTGATCATACAGTAGTATTGTGAAACATGAAATCTAGGCTACAACAAACCAAGGCAGGATAAGTGGGTCTGTGGCAGGTGTGCTATCTGGGCTTCTGCAGCAGACAGCCTCTGGGTAAGTTTCTCTTCAGTGCCACCACCAACAGGATGCCAGCAAAGTTGGTTCTCTACACTCACACCTTACCTCTCCATAACTTGTCACCCGGAGCTCTTCCTGTATAAGTCACCACTTCACCTAGCCCAATAACTGAGGTTACATGACCAGAGTTTTATGGTCTTTAAGTGTGTGAGACAGGAGATTAGAATTCTTATATCTCAGTGCCAGCACAAGTCCCTTGAGCAACATGGAGAAGCACATTGTCTGAGCTAGGAAGGTTTTTTAGTCTTAGCTGTGACCACTAAGGTTTAATTAATATGATCTCACCCATATTACCCATTCCAGCCTTCTGAAGTTGTTTTTGAAGCTAATGCTAAAAAAATGACAGAAATATAATGTAGGGAGCTGCGTGTAGCCACGCCTTACAGGTGGCGCTGGTTACCGCCTTCCACCATCGCTCCCCGTGGTAAACAGCTTCAGGTGAGGCTGTAGCGGAATGTGTGGCTTGCTTACGCATGCTTGAGCCTATTGGGCAATGCCCACGTGGCGACCTGGGGTTGGCTGCCCAGAGCCTATATAAGGCCGGGAGAGGCTTTGCCCGGGGTTCCTTCAGAAAGGAGGGGGTTCCTTCAGAAGGAGGGGATCTTTTAGAAGTCAGAAGACTGCTCAAAGGCCTGATTAAATTGCAAGAAGAGCTTGGTGTTGTGTCTTCCTTGCTGGACGAGGGGGGGCGCAACAATATAAGAACATAAAATTGCTCAGAAATCTGAAAGATGCCAAACTAATATATGTGCATGTCATTGGTTATTAAACTTAAGTGTAACAATATTAAACTTATTTGAATACGAGGCAAAACTGTTCAGGAAAACAGTAACATGTTTATTTACTAATTTTTTTCATCTTGGACATTCAGTGCTGCCTTTTATCAGTTGTTTCAATGTTTCATTGTGAATTCATTGTTTATTAGGTTCTTATACGTGCTAAATAATTCAGCGTAAAATGTACACATATGCAAAACAACAACAACAATAATAATAATAATAATAATAATAATCTCATAGTACTTCTTTTAGATGTATATACACATGTATGGATTAAAGTGTGAGATTTTGCTACTTTATTATTGCCTAGGATAAAGTGTATTTACACTAAAAATATTGCCTTTAATAAGATATTCAGTTTGAAAAATGAGATTGATAAATTGAAAGAGAAAATTCAATTTATTTTCTTAAGCCAGGCATGGTGGTGCATGCCTATAATTCTGGTACTTGCAAAGCAATCTCAGAAGCATTAGGGGTTCAGTGTCATCATAGGCAATATAGCAAGTTCAAGCCCTGTCTGGATATGACAACCTGGCTCAAAAATAAAGTTGAATTACTTAACTAAGGCCATTTTAGGACTAAGAAGTTTCATATACATTCATCAGTGTTGGTATATTATCCTTCTCTGCTCTTCACAACCTGTCCTAGTTAGCTTTAATTGTCAACCTGACACAGCCTAGAGTCATTTGAGAGATGCAAACTTAGCTGAGGCATTGCCTAGATCAGATTGGCCTATGGGTATATTTTGATTATTGATTGACGCAGGAGAGTCAGCTGTGCAAGAAAGCTAGCTACAATGAGCCTGTATGCAAGCCAGAGAGTAATCTAGCAAGCAGAATCCCGCTATGGTTTCTCCTTCAAACTCTAACTTGTTTGTTTGTTTTTCTTTTGCCTTAATTCTCCTCAAAGATGAACAGTGACCTGCGAGTGTAAGCCAAATGAATTCTTTCTTCTTCCTCTATGTTCTTTTCATCAGAATGATTATCACAGCAACAGAAAGGAAAACAGAATACTACCTGATGCAGTACACATTGTTATAATACTTTTTAAGGATTTTTTTTTCCTTTTCAGTAAATAGTTCCATGCCATCCTGGTACCAAGAGAGTGTTTAAAATCCCAGAGCATGGAAAAGTCAGAGGTGGATTCCTTAGTTAGTTCAACATGGCAATCCTGATTTTAACATTTTCCTTCCATAATTGAAAAAACACAAATTGAAAGAATAATATTGTATTGTTTCAATTATTTACTTGATTTGTCTTCTATTCATTAGTTGTTGCTTATAAATAACTACAGTGATGCCATGTTATTTAACTAGAATGACTATAAAGTATTTAGAAATACATCAGAAAAAATGTGTTTTACTAATGATGTTAAACAAGTAACAAGTTTCACAGAGTCTCATAAGGGAACACATGGGAGATAGCAAGGTGTTGTGCAACAGAGGTGGAGGACTGTGTCTGTAAATGTTTGGAGAGAAGCAGATGCAGATAGGCCAGGCCGTGATGCCGATGAGGAGAAGCCTCACTCAGTGAGCAGTACTCCCCAGAGAAGCTTAGTGAGAGACAGACACTGGAGTCATTACAAGAGAAAACAGAATCAAAATCTCTGTCCCCCACAGTGGTATTGAGAATACATGAGAGGTGATAAAAATCGGAATGAAGCCAAGCATGGTGGTGCATGACTTTAATTCCATCACTGGGGATGCAGAGGCAGATGGATCCCTGTGAGTTCAAGGCCAGCCTGGTCTACAAAACAAGTTCCAGAACAGCCAGGGCTCTTTCACAGAGAAACCCCGTCTTGAAAAACAAACAACAACAAAATGTAAAATGAAAGCCCTTCCAGGATATTATAGTATTGTTTTTGAAAAGGAGATAACAAAGAACTAAAATTAGTTCATGGCAATAGGAGGTCATCACAATTAGGCCAGCTCAGAAAGATACTAGTGTGGTGGAATTTATATGCTCTTATAACCCATTCAGTGTTGAAATGGTGTAAAGAAGTAACAGAAATTTGAAAAAATTACTTTCAGATTAAAACTCTGCTGATGTCACCATGGAGAGGGACAGAATTAATGAGATTTGTAAAAGAAAATGGCTTTTACATTTTAAATGTGTGTTTGGTGCCCTGTCCTGTGTAGCTTCTAGAATGGAAGCTTATCCTGAACTCATTCAAATCAACGCAGCCCCTTCAGGATTGTGTTGGATAAGGGCATGTGAGGGATGTAAAATCTCCCAGCAGGAAACTTCATGTTTTCTCAGGTTTTTAGTATTTGGGGGGTTGTATTTTAACATCTATGGCTAAATTCAGAAGAGTAACTACTTTAACATTTACATATGACATCTACAAAAATGAAATTTATTTTTGTGCATAGTGGTATTTTATCACGGAGTAATTTCACTTAGTCTGACAGAAACAAAGTACGTAATATGTTCAACATTTCGATTTCTTTTCTGCTTCAGCAGCACAGTAATATTTGAGGGAATAATACAACATAATGAAGAAAATATATTCATCTTCTGTGTTAAAAGAAACTCAAAAAAATTCCCTGTACTATGAAACTTTTCTTGTATTTCTCCATTGTGAATGGAATATAAAATAATGTACATTTACAAACTTTATTCCAGGTAAGGTAAAGTTAAATATTTTTCAGAATGAAAGTGAAATAGTAGTTATGAAACAGATCAATTACAGAAATCACTGAAAATGACAAATCATTTTCAGGAAAAGGAATAATGTGGAATAATAGGAGAGTAAATTAAAGATACACTTTTATGTAAGCTAGATAATGTGATTCATTAGAAAGTATTTTACTAGAGTTAAATCTTAGTCCTATACTGTTAATGCATATTAAACATCACCCATGGGAGGCATCCCCTTTCTGAACAGAAACAGAGGAGGAGTGGATGGGGGAGGGAGCAGAGGGGAGACAGGGGGAGGGAAAGGGGGAGGGGAGGGAACAAGAAACTGTTGTTAAGATGTAAAATAAGTGAAAAATTTTAATTAATAAAAATTAAAAATCACATACATCTAAGAAGCATGGAAAAATACCAGAAGCAAGTTTATTAAAATATCAGAAGTAGTTATATCTAAATAGAGTGCTCATTATATTTTATTTTCTTATTTATACATTTCAGAGTTTTTTTATATTTTCTATAAGGAATATATTTAGCTTATACTATAAGAAAAATCACTCCCTAAAGACTAGTTTATTCAAGGTAATAGAACCAGATTAGTAAATGTGAAAACAAATATCGCTTCACTTTCAAAATTCATAGATAGATAGATAGATAGATAGATAGATAGATAGATAGATAGATAGATAGATAGGATAGGATCGGATCCCAGGCAACACTAAAGCAATAGCCTTTCTCTATATATGAATTTGTAAATGTAAAAATGTAAAAATGTTGGAAGACTACAGTAAAGAAGTAAGCTTTATAATTTTAAAGTACTTTTGGTTTGCGAACCCCATTGAACTGTTGCCTTTAAGTCTGGCCTCAGATAATTACCATAGCTCCAAGCTCTGGCTTAGTGGGTATGTGGTGATTCTTAGAGCCAGCACCACGCCAAGGCTTCTTATCCCAGTACCTATTCTGGTCCAGAAGTAGAAAGCTCTCATTAGTTTTTCTTCACACCAGCTATCTGCTCCAGTACTATGTTCTCTGCTCCCTGGACTCTTTCATGCTTTCAGCTGTGCGGGCTGAACTCACCTTCATCTCCTATCACTTCGTCTTCAAAGGTTTTAACTACTCCAATTACATCTGCCTTGTTACTCATTCTAAAGCTCCCTCTCTCTTTCTCCTGTGTATATAAACTGTTTCAGACTTAAAATCAGGACAAAATAAACATTTTTAAAAATACTATTTCAAAAGTAAAACGTACAAGCTTTTAAGACTACAGTATTCTGAAAGAGTTAGCTGCAGTAAGAGGTGTGTTTGAGAGAGTCCACGATTCACCCACATTTGAGATTAAATTCTTAACTTAAAACAAAACTTAAAAAACTTATTTTTTTTTTAAAAAAGGCTATTCATGTTCCATTCATGTTCTATTTCAGTTTCCTGAGCCTCTTTCTTCTATCTCAGATGTTTTGATATCCTAAATTCAAGAACTGGAATCATTCAAGTATGTCCAAAGAACATATTGTTAAAATATTCCAGGCTTACTATGGTTCTCTCTAATTTACAGAAATACTCAGATTTTTCTCTCTGCCTAGAGAACCAGATATGAATTCAAACCTTTTTATTTGTTACACACACACACACACGCAAAGAGAGAGAGCAAAATAAAATAAAATTAAAAACAAGAATCACTAACACCGTAAAGTTCTCTTAAAAGTGTTTTGAAAAGTAAATTAATTTATTTTATAAAAGTATAATATTAATACTATCACTATTTATTTATCTTAATAATTAATAAGAAAATCAGAAAACTGTTATAACAAAATAAATCCATGTAATCACATATAAATAAAAATAAATATAATAATATTTTAAACTTAAAATTAGTGTATCTGCAGGCAAAAACAGTTATATCTCATGGAATATAGTCAATTCTTGTACTGTGAATAAGAATTGTTAACATTATCCATAACTTTCTGCATTTTATAAAGCTTAAAATAATTTGAAAAAGGTGGACTGCTTAGATAGCCAAAAATTTAATGATAATCAAGGGATTACAAACTTTGGAACTATTTGCAAATTTTTTATAGAAACTTTCTTTGTAGTCTGTTCTTTCACCATCAACCATGACACTGTTCTTTATATCCAGAAGTTTTGCATTCAGTAGATTTGGTCTGATGTAGGTCAGTTAGAGTCCTATTGATGCATACAGGCATCCTTATGTCTACATCTACAGGTACACAATAGTAGACAATTGCTAAGCATCTCTAATGTGCTGTAGTTTGGGATATATCAAATGGAGTAGTCTATGATGGGCAGAAAAGCAAGATAAAGAAATATTTGACTATACAACATCTACACAATACATATTGAGTATCCCCTTTCTTAAGCTCTTTCTAAATTTGCTAGTACCCAATGTCTGCTGAAAGCCTTTCATGACTAGATGCCCACATCCAAGAACTGTATATGTAGTACCATCATCATTTGGTGGTACAGCATTGTAGACATTCAACCCAAACTAAATTAAGAACCCTAAAACCTTAAAAGTATCTAGTCATAGCTGAGGGAACACTAATGATTCTGAGTAAAAAGGCAGGGAACACCTTAGCCATGCTATCAGTGTGCTCAATTATATCCTATTGAAATGAAAACAGATTCTTACAAAGATTTATGAATTTTTACAATTGATGGTTTCCTTTAAAATGAATGGATAGTTACATGGAATTTCATAACCAACTCACATTGCTGAGATCTGATTTCATTTAAAACTATTTAATTTTATTTTACAAACATAATAAATGATAAATTATATTTGATAGCTTGAAATCAGATATGTTGATGGATTCAGATAACATAAAATTGACATAAAAATGTATTTCAAGCAAAAATTATAGTAATACTTTCATTAGTTCTTATGTCTCGTTTATATAATTCATATTATGTAGGATTTGGTAAAATAGTGTATGAATCCATGCAAATTTTGCCTAAGAATCCTAGAAATATAGATTCAGGCTATATGATAAAGGTTTTTAACTCAAAGTATGATCACAAAATGGACTTTTATGGTGGTAAGACACTGCATGTAATACATAATTATTGTGACAATATGTTTTATCTATTACTAATGTCATACAGAGAAGCAATAAGCCAAAGATAGGACCCACACATCTGAATTTGTATAGCACTCCATGAATTTGTGTAATATGGACCAGCAAATAATGGCCGAAAAGCTACTAGATATAAATAAAGTAATAATCTTTTGAACAAAACTGCAAACATTTCAATTAATAAATTATGTTTACTAACTCTTGTGTTTATCCAATATCAACAAAAAAAGGCAGCTGGTATGATAAATATGTGTGGAAAAACAATATAAAAGTTGAGAATTTTGTTTTCCTAAGTTAAAAATTACTAGAAGTTTCTCTAAGAAGTCCTCCTCTCTCATATTCTGTCTCTCTCTCCTTTACACTCTTTCTCATAATCAAGAATAAATATTCATTATTTCAAAGGTCCAACAGGGGAATTTTTAATGTAGTTTTATCTACACAGATTAGTGTGGAAATATTTTTCCCAATTCACTACATTAAATTCAGTATAGACAAGCCAAAAAAAATTTAAGTAATGCTATGGGAGATTTCACATTTTAAACATAGTCTTGAGGTACTATGTAACAGTAAGTCAAGAAACTTTAAGAATATAAAAATACAAAATTTAAAAGTTGTAATAGTAATTCAGTTCTTTTAATAATGCAGAAATATTTTTTACAATTTGTCGTGATAAGGATATAATGAAGACCTTAACTATGCTTAGCAAGTACTTTAGCTCTGAGTCACTTCTGCTGCTTTCTGTATGACATTTTCCCTTAAATAATCAAGAATGTAATGAAATTAACACAATGGATAAAAATTATTCAGAGAAAACACAAAACTTATGCTATCTAGACAGGTTATACGAAATTTTTTTAAGATTTATTTATTTATTTATTTATGTATATAACATGTATGACTGCAGGCCAGTAGAGAGCACCAGATCTCATTACAGATGGTTGTGAGCCACCATGTGGTTGCTGGGAATTGAACTCAGGACCTCTGGAAGAGCAGTCAGTGCTCTTAACCACTGAGCCATCTCTCCAGCCTGAAATGTTTTTTAAACACTCTTTCATTTCCTGGCTAACGGCACTATTTAGTAACATAAATTTTTGAAAAATTCACAAATATTTTAAAACCATTCTAATCTTGTTTTCAGAAGTTTCTTAGCTAATAGGGATAAATTACCTAATATTTTGTGCTTTATTATATGATTTCATATTCCAGAACAAATGACTACTGTCTTTAGAGCTGATCTAAGAAGGTCTGAAGAGTCAAACTCGTTTTCATTCTGTCATGTGTTCTATACATCATCATTTTCTTAAAACGAACAAGGAAATATTGGAAGACACTCTCAGTTTTTAATAATATAAATGCAAGTGGTTATAACTCATCCACTTTAAAGCTCTTAATTCCTCAAAAAGTACAAAAATTAAGAAGAGTTTAATTGAATACATTTTAATATGTATTCAAATACATATTTATCTCCAGGAAATTATCAGTCACTTAATTGTAAGTGAACTTATTACTGGTTAGATTATTCATATTTTATGAAATTTTTATGCTGTTTTAATTATCTTCAAAGCAACAAAAACAGGATACAAGCTGGAGGAATGACCTAAATAAAACGTCCATACATCCAGACCTTCATTGTCCATTTAAGTCTTTCACTTGTTTTCTTACTGTTCAATACACCATTGCATTGTGTTCTTGTAAGGATGAGATTTCTTATTATAAACCAAAGGATAAAAAGCAAATAGACAACTAGTTACAAAATGTAAAATAACATACATTTCTATGTTTGAAAGTTTGTTTCCAGCTAAGAACACATGGTAAGTACTGACATTTTTTCCCATAACATTAACTCTTCAATCTCTCCACCTCTTCTCTCCTTACTTTCTACTTTTAGGATACTGTAGAAGACACAAAATGCACTGATATTCTCTAGAGTGGAAATCTGCTTTGTTTAGGGAGTAAATGTTTGTTTGTTTGTTTGTTATTGTGTATAACAATGTGAATTTTGTTAAAGTAGAACCAAAAGTTATGATGAGATTTCAAATTGCTTCACAGTTATAGCTCAGTTCAAAGAAATGCAGTCTATATAAAAGTAGATTAACCTCATAAATTATTAAGATCTATGTCTCAGCTTGGTGTAGGGTCCTGTAATGTACAGTGAGAGACTGTCAAAAGAAAAATCAATCTACAAAAATAAGACAAACAGAGCAACAAGTTGAAAGTCTAAAGAATACTCACTGTTACATAGTTTCATTTTATTAATGGAACAAATGAATCTATAAATCATAGTCATACCTTACAAAAATTTACCATAAGGTTCAGAAAAACATAAGAGATTGAACTATAATAAAGACATAAATATACAAGCTGCGAAGTTCAGTCTGTTTATCCATTATTGATTAAAATGGAAATTTACATGTTCCTATAAAAAATCTTGAAATGAAATACAAAAGCTAATAAAAATCTCAAAATTTTCATCATGTGATTGTGATACATTTTCTTTCAAATATATATCTGCTGCTATTCCAATCAAACTCAGGATAGAGAGTTACATCATAATGTTACTGCTTAATTCAGAAATCTGCAGGTAAATAAGACATAAGGTTCATGATAAAATGAGATTTGCTAGAGGGAATTCCTGAACTCAGTGTAACAATGTCTTCCCCATTAAGGTACAGTCAAATGAGTACTGTATTAATCTTTACAGAAAGTTCAGTTGTCATCAAAGAATAAAAAAAGGTACTATTAACTGTATTAATACCAGAAACAATTTGGTAGCATTAGAAAATACTAAGTTTAATGTCATGCATCTGTCATTGTTCACTGTTTCATATCATTAAAAACTGAGAATTTCAGGTGCCTTTCAGTTTGAACCTAAAACTTTAAGTAACTATGTTCTCCTTTTGTAGCAATAATATAAATATATTCTGATTATAGTATTTTATTGATGAAAGTATTTAAAATAATTTGGTTGGGCAATAAATGAAAGTCAAGCCACAAATATCAATGATTTTCTTGTCACCTTACTTCCATGCATTTAAATTTATACTTTAAAATGAAATATAAGTGCTTTATGGTTATATGTGATGGCTTCTTTTTGGTCTCATATATGACTGTTTCTTGGAACAGAATACCTTGACAAACAATAGTATTTTAAAATGTTGCACACTCCATAGCATTTTCTCCTAAATCTGATATCATCTGAAATGTGCTTCTGAGAAGTAAGGAGGGGCATTTGGCATTGTGGAAAAAAATTTAAAAAGGATTCTGTACTTAACACTTAGAATCAGAGACACTCCTGTTGAAATATCCCCTTATAAAAGATGAATAATCGAAGAAAAAGAAGCTGTCAAAATAGGAGGGTGGCAATGGGAGGGATTGGGAGAGGACACCTGGAAAGGCCTGCAGAGAGGAAAAAGAGGGAGAAAGGTAATATAACCTATTTCAATTAAAAATATTTTTAAAAAGAGGGTTTCATCTTAAAAAGATTTGTTTCATCTTAACAGATTCTAGAACAGTAGTACTTTCTAAAATGTAATAGTTACTGAAACAGGTTGATATACACCATCCCATACCTCCCTCCCCCCCAACACCACCTTTTGACCAGCAGCAGAATATTAACAGATACTTATTATCTCATAGTTTTGAAGTCTTCAAGTTCAAAACACTCAAAGTATTGGCAGGACTGATTTCTCCTGAGGCTATGGAGGAAGGATCGTGTTCTAGGCATTCCCTATTAACGAGGCCAAGAACCTGAGACTATACAGGTCATGGTCTCTAGGGGAAAACCTACTACTGTTATTCTGCTAAATGAGCCTAATAATAAAATGACTCCTAATGACAAGTCCTCTACATATAGAGCAGTGCTTCCTCAGCCCACATCAGATACGTTTCTTTTTTCAGCAGGTAATGTTTGACACAGAGACCCAAACTGCACAATATGCAGATACCCTGAAGCACTCAATCTTAAATGGGATGTATATTAACCCCTTTCCTCAAGAAATAAGGGTCTATGTAGAAGAAGCAGAAATATCATAATTGCCAGAAGTAGTAGATGACTCCAGGAGAGTAAGTCTTTTCCAGAAATACCATGGCTGTTGCATATGTGAACTCACAGAGAATGTGACATCATGTACAAGACCTGCATAATGTCAAACCAGACAAAAAGACAGCGTGGAGATGGGTAAATGGGCACCAATTCCCAATGGAGATATTTTAAAAGTCTTAAGTCTAAACAAATGCTCAGAAAAAATATGCACTCTGATGTAGTTTTCATTGTGTCATAAATTTCTGTTCATGACTTTTTCATAATAGTAAACAAAAAAGATTTGAATTATGCAAAAAGCAAGGGATAGGAATATATATATATTATATATATATATATATATATATACATATATATCTCAGATAGTATGTGTGCTCAAACCTAAAGTAAATCTTCCTTGAAGGAAAAATATTGGGCCATGGTAGCCTTCAGCATAGTAATTTATACTCAAAAATTTATGAGTTCCTTACTAACTGTATTTATTTGGTGAAAAAAATCCATACCTATTGTAAGAGCCTTTATATTAACTCTTGTATAATAAATATAAAAGAAAAACACATCAATACATAGTGATATCAACCAGGGTCTGTGTAATATATTTTTATAAAATCCATGCTTTTAAGTTCAATAAAAATTTCATAGCACGAAATTGTGGGATTCTTTTTCTTATGTCAATTTCAATACGGTGAGGTAATATTCTAGAAATAATTTTTATCAAGAATTCTTATTTAAAGAAGACTTTTTCCTCTTCAGGAACCAGGTAAGTCATTCATTACCTTAGTTACCTTAATAAAAGGACATATCATCAGAAAGAAGAGAAAAGCAGATCAAACAATAAATTCTCAGAGAGGTTTTTTAAACTAGGTTTTGAGAAAGCCAGGATTCTTGAATAAGAAATAAAAGAATTATGGTGTAGGCATCTTTTAAAGTAATGAAGAAATTTTAATATCTTTTTTGAATTTTTCTTTATCCTGCCATCTAAATTTAGCTGAGGAGAGAATTATTTCAGCTCTGGAGTGAGAGGGGTGTTTTTGAAGAACAAAGAATTCAGGCTCAGATGCTGGATAATTACAAATGAGAAACTTCCTAGGTCTTGTCATCTATGTCCTTCTAATTCTAAAGATAGGTACTTGAGATTGAGTTTGAAGAACTAACTGTGACTCTTAAATCATAAACATATTTTACGTCAGAAACTTTGAAAAGCTGTCTTGTTACATAGAGCATCCTCCATAACATTGATGACTTATTTAATTTCTTAAATTAACTATAGCTTTGTCATATTTCAATGTTTCCTTCTGGGACACATGATAAAATGTTAAATACCCTTCATAAGCAGTGGGAGTCATCGCCCAGTTGTTAAAGAGTCAAGTAAAAAAGAGTGTAAATCTTTATGAAGCATCAAGCATAAGTACTCAGAAATGACATATTTATTAAAATTTTAAATTCTTAAAGGAGAGTCTCTTACATGTGAGGTCAACATCTTGCAAAAATAATTTTATTTTCTGGAAAGTAGATTGTAAATTAAAACAAGTAAGGTCTGAGAATACAACAAAGTGATAGAATGAGTGCTTAGCATCCCCCATGGCCTTGCGATCAAGTTCTTGAACCAATCTAAACTAAAAAAATGAGGCAATATTAATATCAAACAATTTTCATGAGATGGCTACAGAAAATGCAAAAAGAAATCAATATTAATCTTAGAAATACTTATTAAGAAAATTAAAAAATACAGACCTCTATATATGTACCAAGCTTTACATTTTAAATGTGCCCATGTGCATTATCTTAATTTTTGAGATGACTCCACATCATACATGCCATTTCCTTCTTAGATTATATGATAAAGAAGTTCATTACTTATGGAAGTTGTTCACCAACTGTGAATGTGGAATAAGAATTAATTTCTATTACTATGGACATTTCTACCCATGTGCTAGACACTAGAAAATATACTGACGCCCTTTCCTGTCCTTTTCTAATTGGTACCACACTACCAAGATGGCATCTTTCTGAGAATATGAGGGAAAATTATCAAGAATAAACAGTATAACATGACCAGTGCCAAAACACTGAGAAAAGATTAACATGTTAGATCACGGTCCCATTCTACTGTATGGTTTCTGGAGAGTATCAGAAAGTCTGAGCCCATTGTTGCAGTAGTTACTAGGGTCAGAGCCTGGGTACTGGAAACTCTATCAATTTAAGCAAAACTGCAAGTATGAGTTTTCTGGGAAAATTATAATTCTGTGTGTTTCATTTTCTTAATGTTGTTCTCCTTTGCAGTATGGTTACACTATTGTATACTCTTATCTAAAGTCTAATTTGACAGATTTGTCAGACTTCCCACCTATAGTGTGTTAGTTTGTGAAAAGGGACTCTAAAATCATGCTACTACTGTATTATTCCAGGTATTTCTAAACATTAATTCCCATAAAAGTCTTCATTAAAACTGAGCACAGACTTTAAGTCCATGTTTTAATGAAATCATAATTTTTGTGAAATAAGAATCTAATTCTAAGTATAGATGTTTAGGCACTTGCCCATTATAGAAACTGGGTATCTAATTATACATAAGAAAAATATTTAAGATTTCTTCCATCCTGTATGAAGTGACTGGGCATTTTTACTTTGGGAAGCTAGTTAGACACTGGCAAGAACCGTTTAATAGAGTTGGAATTGAAAGAATCATATCAGAAACATCTCCCAATTCATTTCAACCATTGTGTGACTTTCTCATTAGCTGAAATATTTTTTCTCACAAGCAATGATAAGCTTCCATTAAAAAAGATTGGAAATTTTAAATCCTTTCAAAAGGTTAGCTTTTAGTTTTATGTAAGCATGGAAATATACATAGCTGATTAGTTTGGTTGAAAAGAATACAAAATGATTTTGGTCATGAAAGCTATAGAAGTCCTCTTATCTCTGTTAAAAATATGAGATCTTAGTGACATTTACTGTCCAGAAAATACTATGTTTGAGCCACAATAGTGATGCAGAATGATACTGTCTACCTATAATAGTTATATTTTATGAATAAATTATAAATTATATAAATTGTATAATTAAATTATTAATTTTATTAGCATTTTTCAATTATACTATGTGTTGAGAAAAGGAAAGAAAGTGAGAGATTGATTTAAATTATTATACTCTACAAAACTGTATTTGGAGCCAATGATACTGCGCAGGGCAGAAGGCAAAATACCTAATCCGCTTTAGCTGCTTCAGCAGTCTCAGACCTCATATTAAAGTAGGTGATGACAGACCAAGACAAGACAATCGGTATAAAGTTGGACGACTTTCTAGCATTGAAGGCAGCCAGCACCTTGTTAGGCCAAAGCATTTCCAAGGCAGTCGTGTCATCCAGGTTCTTTTGGATGACATGTATCTAGGAAAACAGCCAGGAGACAACATATCCTCAAACAGAAAGTCTTCCTGCTGATTCACAGGTGAGATACTGTTTGTCTGTACTAGAAAAGGAGGCACTGAGAAATAGTTAGATACTTTTGAGTAACAATGAAATTCACTTGCAATAGTCAAATCTGGTGTCCTCAGTCAGTGAAGAGTAGTAGACAACAGGATTTGTTACAGTTTGGTTTTTGAGACTTCAGAGTTTTATTACAGCGGATGGACTGAATTATGAGAGTGAAAGGTAATTAGAAGAGAGGAAAGTTGTAGCTACTGAGATTGCCACTTGTCATCTTAGAAGAATCATTTGTGATGACTGATTTTCTAATGAGTTAGTATATGCAACTCAGTGACATTGACAGGAAAATTGATTTCTGTTACTTTTTTTCTGTGCCTTTTTACCCATTTTTGCTAAAATCCTGATTTGTGACTTCAATTTAAATTAATACTGAGTACTCTCTGAAATAAATCAAGCCCTAATAAACAATATGGTGTGCATGGTGCATGTGTATGTGCACATGTGATATATGTGTATGGTAGGTGTGTGTATGTAGTGTATATGCTTATGTGTGGTATGTATGTATCAATATGCGTGATATATATTTGTGTATATATGTTGGATATGTTTGTGTGTGTGGTATATGTTTGTGTGCATGTGGTGTTTATTTCGTGTGTAAATCTATTAATATGATTGAATGGAGGGTTTCAAATATGCTTGATAGGCACTCTAGCAATGTTTAGATTTTTCCTGCACCTCACAGTTTATATTTAAAATAAGTCAAACTATGCTGACTAAATTGAAGATCACTTATGATTTATCACCAAACACAGTTGCCATGACACTGTGCCTGACTAAAGACAAGAAACAATCAGAAACCCAGCCACGGACTAAAACTCTGAAAATATGTACTAGGATGAAGTTTTCCTCCTTTGACACTAACTCAGATATTTGTCATAGTGATAAACATAACAGAAAGCAAACACAGATTATCACTCAAGTTTTCGAGTGTTATGAGATATAATAATACATGATTCCATCTAGTCTTTTTCTTTGAGGATTAGAAATTGTTCCCTTTTAGATATTTTTATATACTGATATAAACACACACACACACATTTATACACATACCTCCTTAGGTCTCTAAAGGAGTAAAGTTTCTGTTCTTGAAGTTTTTCACAGAGTGAGTGCCTGTGGCTTGAGACACATTTAACTTTAAGGCCTATTCAGTAACTAAACCATTTCCTTTTTCCTTTCATGTGTAGTGATGATTCTTTGACTGGGAGTATGTTTAACTGTTAATTATATTTTCCTAGCAGCCTGGGTATTGAAATCAGGGGAATCATGACAGTGAGCGATGATCAAGATTTTCCAGCAATGAGAAGTGACCTTGAGGTCTTTGGGTTACTGCAACCAAAACAATGAGAAGGAATACAAATGTGGGAACTAGATCACATAGGCGCATTGCACATGTAAGAAGAGCAAAGTCCAAAATAATACAGCAATTCTCTGGCTACTGTGTCAAAAATATTTATTGTTACTGATTTGAGCTTAGATTGTATAGCTTAACATGTTTCAAAGTGCAGAAATGCACATTAAGAAATAATGAGTCAAAAAGATTTTCTTACATAAAGAAGTATGTAAATATAACAACAATCCAAATGATGTCAAAAGCCCAAACGTGAATGATTGGTAAATAAATTGCTTAGACAATTTGTTCAGTAAATTCAGGAAAACAAGCGGTCACAAATAAAATGTTTTTGAACGAATTTTAAAATTAATATGTATGTGGTATTCTTGTATCATTCGAAAAGGATCATGTCTAAACAAGCTTTCAAGTAGCACCTAGAAGGGGATATGCACCCCCAGAGGGCTCAGTACATTCTAATCATCATACTATCAAAAGGTGAGAGACATCTCATTTAATCCAGCCTGGAGGCACCCCTCTTAAACAATCCTAGACAGATGAGAGGCTGTCTGAGTTTAAAACTCTTCCTTGAGAAACTTTTATATAACGATTTCTGTTTAAAAAAACCTCCCTTGTTTTAGAGCAAATACCATTTTGTGTGAAATTGTTTTTAGTATATCTGCAAACAATCACATCATAATGGTTCAGGCAAAATATTATTTCTTAATTATTGTTAGTTCTACACATAATACTCATCTAAAACACATTATTCATTCGTCCATCTAAGCATCTATTTAATATGCCATTGTAAAGTAAATATTGTGCTACTTTTTACTACATTTCAGATTACCACAAACATAGCAGCTGAAAATAACACATTTATTAGTTCACAGATAGCATTTTTAGTGGGTCACTGGATGATTCTGACTCAGCCTTGTACTAAAGAACTGGATTGAGGTATTATGTTGGGCTGCATAACTTCCAGACACCAGGGAGAGATTCTGTTTCTTTGGTTAATGGTCAGTTAGCAGACCTCACTGAAGGGGGTTGGGCGTGTTTGCACATGCCTGGCAGACATACCCACCTGGCCAATTCCAGGGCGTCTCGTAACCTGGCAACCCGGGCACATCCGTCTGGCCAATTCCGGGTCAAGATAGCCATTTCTGGGTCAAGGCATCTTGCGTGACCAGGGTCCGTGATGTATGACACGTAGCCACGCAGGCATACAGCATTGCTACGTCATCTACATCTACCTGGACACGCCCCGCCTTATAAAAAGCCGCCATAACTGATCTAACTCTCTTCTGTACACACGTGTTTCTCCATACGGTCACCCACTATCCCTGTTCTTCTAATAAACTCTATTAGCAGATTCTGTCGTGTTTCGTGACGCTTTCTTGCAGGGTAACAGCGAAAATAACTAACATCAGCATCTCTTCTGAGTTTACTCATGTGGGTCTTTCCACATATTTATCTTATATGGGATTTTCCTCTAGAAGAGTGTAATTGAAAAGAAAATAAGGGAATATTCAGACCCAAAGCCATTCTCCTTCACATAGTATAGCCTTTAAAATGGCATCCCATCACCTTTGCTGTATTCTAATTTGGAAAATAATCACAAAGGACAGTCTATATTTTAAGAAGGTAGACATCAGGAGAGTCCACATTGCTATAAGTCTTGGTCTATGACCTAGCTATTGTGTGCCTCTCCCTCTAGTCCACAAACCCAAGAAATTTTTAGTGACTTAACAATGGATTTGAATGCCCCAACTACAGAGGAACTTTGGGTGACTGTCCAGGCAGTCAGATGTCACTGTCATTTCTAACATTTTGGAAGTTGCTTGAAATGAACTTCCTGTTTACTCAAATAATATCCTTCTGGGGTCTTTGATGAAGTTATAATTATAGTTTTCCTTGGTTATGTTATAAGGTAAACTAGATATGAAACTTTATATTCACAATATAGGATAGATGATAGAGTATATTCTTTAATTTTGCCAAATACAAATAGACTAGATGTTGTAACTGTAATTCTTGCTTGATAACTATTTTGTTTTATGTAATTTTACTATATTAAAATTAAAATCCTTCCTTTTTGATTAGACAGAAAGGGGGAAGTACTTTGGGATGGTCTTTCTGTATGCTGTGAATATGTTTTGCTATCATTGGTTAATAAAGAAGCTGCTCTGGCCTATGGCAAGATAGGCTTTAGCCAGGCAAGAAATCTATGGAAAGATACAGAGAGCAAAATCATAGAGTCAGAGAGACGCTAGCCTAAGGAGTAACATGTCAGCAGATTGGTAATACTACAGCCACATGGCAAAAACATAGATTAATAGAAATGAGTTAATTTAAGATGAAAGAGCTAGCTAGCAAGAAGCCTGAGCCATAGACCAAACAGTTTGTAATTAATATAAACCTCAGTGTATTTATTTGGAACTGCACAGCTGCAGGACACAGGACAACTTCAGGCTACAGGTTATAAAGTCAATAAGTAGCTGAGTGGAGGGAATAGCCAGATGACTGGAATGGGGGCTTTGAAACGTATAGCACAGACTTATGAATAGGGACTCAGGAAGCCTGGAGATCCACATGGGCTTTGATGTTCAAACACAGATACTTGTCAGTGTAGCCATGTGTCTTTTCTACCAGATGTAAGGGATATGACTCCTTTTGGTAGATGGAAACTGGTTTCATAAGGTCCTGAGAAATGCTGGCTTTTATTTAACTACCAGAAATCCTATAACCAGTTTGAGCTCGTTTTTTATCTAACTTTTATAAAGAGATATTTCATTTAAAGCTGCTCTTTTCAAATCTATAAAATGATAAAAAAAAACTATAGTACCCTCACATGTGCCCTTGTATGGATTAAAATCATATACTTTATGTGCTTGTAAATGTTTTCCATTTTTGAAGTACATTATTTAGTAGTATGGTATGTATTCAATAAATGATAAAAAGAACACCTCTTAAAAGTATGTTAGACAATAAGATTGAGGGGACAGAAAAACATCATGTTCATGCTTATCTTTATTAGCTATGTTTCCAAGGAGGCTCCCTGTAGCTAGAGTTTTCCTGCCTGGCCCACAGTCAGGATAAATCTCTTTCACCTGCCAGTCCCACAGCCACTCAGACCCAACCAAGTAAACACAGAGACTTATATTGCTTACAAACTGTATGGCCGTGGCAGGCTTCTTGCTAACTGTCCTTATATCTTTAATTAATCCATTTCCATAAATCTATACCTTGCCACATGGCTCGTGGCTTACCGGCATCTTCACATGCTGCTTGTCCTGGCTGGCAGCTGGCAGTCAGTCACTCCCTCTGCCTTCCTGTTCTTTTAATTCTCTCTGTTAGCCCCGCCTATACTTCCTGCCCAGTCACTGGCCAATCAGTGTTTTATTAGCAACACATTTGCCATACAGAACATCCCACAGCACTTCCCCCATTTTTTTTTT
>CABHPQ010149603.1:0-23411 GCA_902168405.1 Peromyscus aztecus
AAAAAAAAAAAGTCTTTAATAGAGATGGTTTTCCTGCTTTGTGCTGGTTAATATCTGTACACGTGGCACTTTATTTACTTATTTAGAGACAGTCTCACTATGTAGCTCTGGCTAGGTTGGAACTTATCACAGGGACCCAGCTGGCCTTGAACTCAGAGAGATCTGCCTGCCTCTGCTGGGATTCAAGGAACATACTACCATGCCTGGTCTGAACCAGAACTCCTTTAAAATGGAATAGAATTGAAAATATTAAGACCATATGTAAATATGGTTATTATTTTATAATTTTTATTTCTATTATGTGTTTATTTTATAGGTACCATAAAATATATGGTGTGCTATACATTTATGCTATAGATCAAGGTCAAGTAATTCTGCAAACTAAAACTGAAGTGTCATCCAACTCGAAATGCTTTCTCCAGGGAACAGACCACACAGTTCAACGAGCCTCCTCTAAGTTCCTCCCACTTCTGCCTCCAGCACAAGGGTCTCGTACGTGCCTCTGGGATTCATTTCCCACACTCAGACCCTCCCTCTCGTACCTTCCATCTTCCCACCTCCTACACAAAGCCTTCTGCAAGTCGTTCCCTCAGCTGCTTTCCCGCCTTCTCTGTCCTTAAAAACAAACCACCACCGGTGGCACACACCTTCCTTCAATCCCAGGACTGGGGAGGCAGAGGCAGGCGGATCTCAGTGAGTTCGAGCCAGCCTGGTCTACAAAGTAAGATCCAGGACAGCCAGGATTGTTACACAGAGAAACTCTGTCTTGAAAAAACAAAAACAAAACCTCTCAAACATGGCGCTGGCTTTCTTAGGCATCCTAACGGAAAACTGAGCATGGCGTAATCCCAGTTCTTGGGGGGAGGGGGGTGGCAGAAGGGTCAAGAGTTCCAGGCCAGCCTTGGCCACATGAAAACCTGTCTCAAAAATCAGACCAAACAACAAATCCCAGAACTGGCAAAGTGGCCTAGCAGGTAAAGGGACTTATTAGTCCTGAAGACCTGAATTAGATTTCCAGATCCACATGACAGAAACAGAGACTGGACGCCTAGGAAGCTGTACTCTGACCTTGACTCATGTGCCATGCACATATGCATATATGCACACACAAACAAGTGTACATAACAAATGAAGAAATATCAAAAAATAAAAAATTGAAAGTTGGGGTCTGGTGAGATAGTTCAGCAAGTAAAGGAGCCTGTCAGCCTGAGTTAGTATCTGGGAACACTGTGGTGGAAAGTGAACCAACGCATGTAAGCTGTTCTCCCATCTTCACATGTGTGCCACTGTTACACGCGCACAAGCACACACGCGTGCATGCACACAATTACAGTAGAACCAACTTCCCCATATTGTCCTCTGACCTACCTCCATGTGTGCCACTCCGTGTAAAAAACAAAACAAACAAAAACAAAACCCACATATATAATTTAAAAATTAAGGAGCCTCTTAGGATATTAAGGTATAAAATAATAGTACCAAACAGATAATTTTCAATGTTTCTTTAAAGTCACTCTATTTCCTATCTTACTATGCACACTTGACCAGTGGTTACTGGTGTGGATGCTATGGAAGCATGGTGGTCACAGTGCTTCTTGCCTTAGTATTTGGAAGTGGCTGCCAGTAGTCTAATACCTGCTATGTGATGACAACTGGTGAACTTTCCACCTGTCACATGACTTCCAAATGTACCAACAGGGGGAAATGGCATTTATTTATTTATTTATTTATTTATTTGGTTTTTTGAGACAGGTTTTCTCTGTGTAGTTTTGGTACCTGTCCTGGATCTCTCTCTATAGACCAGGCTAGCCTTGAACTCACAGAGATCCACCTGGCTCTGCCTCCCGAGTGCTGGGATTAAAGGTGTGCGCTACCACAGCCCGGCAAAAACTGTAATTTTTTAAACACAAGTACTAACTCCATTTTACATGCAGATACTAAGTACTTGTGCAGGTTTTAACACATAATGACATCACCAACAATCCAACAGTTTGGAATGTGACCCCTTGAGTTGGTCAATACAAACAAGGCAACAGCATCTACTATAGCCCATGACTGCTCATAGAATGCTTACTTAGTCCAGAGTGCTTACACCTTGGAGTGTATGTAGGTGGAGCTGGGCATCAAACCCAGGGCCTCTTGAATGTTTGGCAAGTACTCTTTCTACTTCTGACTACATCCCAGCCCCTGAGCTTTAACATTATGAAAGACATAGTTTTTGTTTTTATTTGTGTCTGCGGAAGCAAGAGGGTGCTGGACTCCCTGGAGCAGCCTCACAGGAGTGCTGGGAACTCAAGCCCCCAGGAAGAGCAGGAAGTGCTTTTAACAGCTCAGCCACCTCTCTAGCCCAGAATGACTTTATTAAACATTATTTCATTTTACTTTTATGGTACAGTTTCTGGTTATTTCTTATTTTTAAAAAATGAGAGTAAGATGTAAAGAAAAATTCCAGAAAACGTATTACAGAAAAGTGACAAGAAACCAACATCTCGAATCACTATGAAAGAATGGCTCCAAGAGGTTCACATAGGTGACCAGCAGTGGAGGGGCAGCATGCCATCTGAGCCCACTCAGGCAACCACACATTATGGAGTTCCTGTGTGATAGAATAAGTATCATAAAATATTCAGCACCTATATAATATCCTTTCTAAAAATAAGCCTCTGGAACTGAGTACCATTTAAAAGAAATATGGAGAATGAAAGAACACATCAAATACAAGCCCAAATGGGTGGAACACTAGCAAAGAAATCATTCAGTAAGTAGTGTCTCACCCTGGAATCCCAGCTCTTGGGAAGCAGCGCAAGAGGACTGAAGCAAGTTGGAGGCCAGCCTGACAGACACTCCAAATCAAACCACACCAAAAATCAACAAAATAACAACAATACCACATACACACACTCACACTCCCCTCCCCCCAAAAAAACTGCTGTCCAGCCACTCTAGCCAAATTGG
Source organism: Peromyscus aztecus (assembly GCA_902168405.1). Classification (NCBI taxonomy): domain Eukaryota; kingdom Metazoa; phylum Chordata; class Mammalia; order Rodentia; family Cricetidae; genus Peromyscus; species Peromyscus aztecus. Next base: position 2,956 of record CABHPQ010149603.1, read on the forward strand.
TGAGTTCCAGGGTCAGTGAAAAATCTGTCTCCAAAATTAAGTATCTGAGGAATGACACCCACACCAGGCACACATCCAGTACAACATACAGACTTGTAGCAAAAGATCTGGGTATGTATGTCAAGTTCATACCGCAGGCCTGGAATTGACCCACAAGTCCATCAGCTTCCACTCTATCCTAGTACTGCAAAGCCCTCACCACCAAGAATGAAAGAAATGCTGATGTGCGAAAGATGTGTGATACAGCAAAGATTATATTGCAGGCCAGTGGTGGCACACGCCTTTAATCTCAGTGTTAGAGAGGCAGTGGCAGATGGATCTCTGAGAGTTCAAGGCCAGCTTGGTCTATAGAGAGAGTTCCAAGACAGCCAAGACTATACAGAGAAACCCTATCTCAAGGGGGGAAAAGAATCACATCAAGGTGGAGCAGCACCCATCTGAAACCTAGGAAATCAAAAGGCAGCGTCTCTGAGTTCCAGTGAGAGCCTTTCTCAAAAACAAAAACACTAACAAGCAGCCCTCGCTTGACTCCAGGTTGAACATCTACAGAGACAACACTGTGAACTACCCAACCAGTAAAGATTTCCTTACTTCAACATCCAAACAAACCTATTATGTCCACGAGGAAGTCTTTAAACCATGCACAATGAAGGGCAAGACAAGGCCCACAATGATGGTCTGACAAGCCACTGACTTTGGTGTGCAAGCCCGGCATGGCCCTGGCGGCACCCCACCACTCTTCTTCCTTAGAATAACTGTTTTCCTGCATCTTCCAGCCTCGGTCTCCTCACACTCCCTGGCCTGGAAGGCCTATCTGCTTCTATTCTACACAGGCAAGGCCCTTTGCAAACACTTCGCAACCCCCAGCCTTCACCCAGAACAATTCTGAATTCACATACCAGAGGGAAAGGACTATTCATAACTCCCACAGGTACACCAGGAGTGTGTCTTGTACTCACTGACCATTAGAATGCAAACCTCTCAGGGACAGGAACATTACCACCACCACCACCCCACCCCAGGGTTTCTTGGCTCTCTTGGAACTCACTGTAGAGCAAACTGGTCTCGAACTCAAAATTCCACCTGCCTCTACCTCCCAAATGCTAGGATTAAAGGCCTGCACCACCACCTCCCAGCCCTACAGGAACAAAGGAAGTGTACGAAGGGTGTGGTGGGACACACTTAGAATCTCACCGCTCACAAGTACAAATTCAAGGCCAGATCTTTCTAGTAGAGCTCTAGACCAGCCAAGCTTAGTCAGACCATCTGAAAGGGCCAGCAAGATGGCTCTGGGCGAAAGCACGTGCTCTGTAAGCCCAGCAGCCTAAGTTTGACTGCCAGATCCCACAGTGGAAAGAGAAAAGCCATTCCCTAACCTCTGGCACACGAAGATACTACTAATAAATATAAAGAGCAAAGTTAACACAAAAATATCTAAAGCAGTACTATATACATTCATTAGCTCTATGAGCCATCCTATAAATGTTGTCAATTTAAAACAATCTGCAAGGCTATTTTCTGTATCCAGGATGGAAATGATACTTAGGAGCGAAAACAGTCTACTATGTGCAGGTACTGCCCTAAACATTCATCTACAATAGCCACTCCACACAACCATGGCCCACGGCTGCTCAGAACTGTGCCTATCTCACTAAATGATACACAGAGACCTAAGGGACTTACCCTAGGTCACAGCCAGTGGTCAAAGTGGGATGGAAAGCCATGCAGTCATTCAAGTCTCACGGAGCACTTCACTGTTCAGAGCTGAGGAGAACGTCAGCATCCACAGGAAGCTCTAGCCACGGCGGCAGCCGTCCCTCAGTGCATCTATGACCTGGAAATTAGCTCCAAGCCTGTATGTCTTCTGGTCTCTCATGCCAGCAGCATGGAAGGAGAATATTGCCTAGAGCTGAGTCATGAGATCTGAATTCTAGGCCTTCCTTGGTCACTAACTTGTGGTGATTCAGCCCGTCTGGAGCACAGCTGAAGGAGGGGAAGGTGGTAAAGGGGGAGCAGATAGAGCATGCAGCGACAACTGACTTCCTATAAAACCAAACCGCCCATTACTCCATCTTGCTTTTGAATTGATTATAAAAAAGGACTAAAATAAACTAATTCCCATAGCTAGATCTTAGGCTGGGCCTGTACGGCTCTGCATGGCCTTCTGCAGAGGTCCCTTGCCACCTAAATAAAAGGCCTAGAAAACTGGGCCACAATAAACCAAAGGACAACAATAACAGACCAATCTTATACCGTCCCAAACTATCTGCCCAGGGGTGGCACTGCCCCTGTTAGCCAGGCCCTCCTACATCAATCACTAATCAAGAGAACGCCCCCACAAGCTTGCCAACAGGCCACTCCGGTGAAGGCATTTTCTCAATTAATGGTCCCTCTTCCCAAATGACTCTAGCTTGTGTCAAGTTGACAAAAGCCCCTTCCTTACGCAGCACCATGCTCTCTCTAGGCTATTCTATTCGCTGTCCTGCCCCTTCAGTCTTGAGAATTCCCCAGCGCTTAATGACAGTCTCACTGTCCCCTCCTTCCACAAGGTCTGCCCCCTGAGCAAGCAGCTCTACTACAGCGGAGCTGTTGGCTGCGGACCAAGAGCTAGAAGGAGCCACTCCTCTCTCCAGTGTTCACTGCTCCCACCTTCAAACCATGCTTTGATGCACCCTAACTCATCAAGCTAGAAACCCTGACTTCCAACTCCTTCCAGAATCCCTATGCCTAATCAATTTCCAAACCTATCTATTACCTTCCCTAGCTCCATGACCTGCTAATCTGACAGCTACTATTCTTTACGGGATGCCCTCAGACACTCATCCATGAAACTTAGGCAAGAGCTCATGATTCTTGCTACCCAGCATTACCTGCTTTACCTTAGAAGGCTGGAGCTCCCCCCCAAAGCCTAGATTATTTCCAGAGTGAACATAGGCAGGCATGGTGGTTTCTGCCATAATCCCAGAGCACTTGGGAGGCAGGATGATCTCAAGTTAAGGCTAGTCTGTGCTACCTAACAAGACTTTGTCTCAGAAAAAGGGGTGGGTGGGTGCTAGAGAGTTGGTACGCTGGTTAAGAGCACTCACTGCTCTCCCAGAGGACCCAGGCTCGGTTCCTAGCACCCTCATGGTAGTTCATAACCACCCATAACTCCAAATCCAGGGATTCTGACACTCTCTTCTGAGCCCCATGGGCACCAGGGATGTACGTGGTACACATACGTATAATCCTGCCAAACACATGAATGAAAAAGAAAAAATAAAAAGAGGATGAGACTCCTCTTTGGTATGGTGGAGGAGATTTATAGACCTAAAGGAGGGCACAGCAGATATGAGGGTGAGCATGGCCAGACACAGAGGCATCTGAAGAGTTCAGGGTGAACACCATTGGCCGACTGAACTGGGCCACGTGAGCAGAGGCAAGAGAGGAGAGAGAGGAAGCCGGAACAGCGGCTGCAAAGGCCGGAAAAGGCCAGCGGAGTCAAGATGGCTAGGATATCTAGGGAAGAGCAGCTGGGGGAGGGCAGCTCAGCCCAGTCTGTGGGCTGGAGAAGTTTAGGGTAGGGGTTGAGGTATGCCAGCCAAGAGGACCCTGTAACAGGACTGAGGGATACAGGGAGAAGCTGGCAGCCAGAGTCAGCTTTGATGTTAATAGACACCTCAGCTGGCTGTCAGGGTTTGAGACCTAACAATTCATACACACAAAAAAGCAAGGACCATCCAACTTCAGCCTGAGGACTAAACGTGGCCTGTTAGCTAACAATAGTATTTATACTTCTAAATGGCTGGGAAGCTTTTAAAAGAATAATATTTATGGCTAAGGGTGTGACAGAGGGCTTGCCTACATTTCCAGTCTCCGGGTTTAACCCACAGGACAGGCTAAATTAAATAAATACAGCACTGAATGTGTTTGGAAACGATACGGAATTGGTATTTCAGCGCCCTAAGACTGACTGGCTCTCACAGCCATGCTCATCTGTCTCTCTATCATCGCTGGTTGCTTTCATTACAGAGCAACAGAGTGCGGCAGCCGTAAGTCAGACTCCAGGGCCCACACAGCCAAATGCACTAGCTGGCCAAACACAAAGTTTGCTGACCTCCAAAACAAAAGAAATGGACACTGGCTTCGGTTTCTGATAGAATTTGCTCCAAAATTCTGGCTAACATTTTAGCATTTTTTTATGTGACCTAGGACAAATAAGCCTTCAGCTTTCTAATCTATAACACAGACTTTGCTGTGTTATTTTGGCTTTATTGATATAATTCTGCATGAGTGCAGGTTTGCAGTCCACACATGTGCTATGCCATGCATGTGCACCCACACCCAAATAAAATTGTAATAGGTATATCATATGACTGCCGTGACAATTAACTGGGTCATATGAAATTCTCGGACTCTAACAGACACTTGGTGATTGTCAGTTTCCCCCTGTGGGAAGTTTCCTTTCCTGCCTCCCGCTGCCGCTGCCAAGAACCCTGTGTGTAGGGAAAACGGGCAAGTCCATCAATACTTGAATGACAGACGATACCACACAAGTCACCTTCCAACCTAATCTCTTTGTCCTTGAGTTCTGTACCATCTACCCTGAACCCTCTGTCACTTGCTGCTAAATACGAAATCCCTTCTCTAGTTCCTGTGCTTTCTTCCTAAGAAAGCGCCAATCTCCAGGCTTCTGTGAAGAAGGCTATAAAATGCTCACCTTCAGCCTGGATTTCTCTCCCCTGAGCAGTGTGTGGATTTCCTAACCTCTGATTTCTATTGGATGGACCACTACCACCTTTAATTCAAAATGTCAAAGCTGAACACGGTCCCCCCAGCCCCAGCCCCAGCCGTCCTTATGCTCCCAATTTGCTAGAGGAAGCTGCTGTTCTTCCAGCACCCTGCCTGCCTGCCCCTTGCTCTCTTACAATGAGACTCAATCCTGTCACCCTTTTCCTTTCTGTTCCGACTGCCACTGACAAACGGGGTCTTCTTATTCCAAGCTCATTTAGGCAGTCCCCCTGTCAAATGTGCCAATCGATCCCGTTCACGCTAGCACAGGAATCTTTCTAAACTCGCCACTTTTCTTGAGAGCCTTTCTCGGTTTAGTTTTTAAGACAGTTTCAAGTAGCCCAGGCTGACTTGGAACTCGCAATCCTCCTGCCTCAACCTCCCCGAGTGCTGGGATTACAGATGTGTGTCACCATGTCAGTTTATTAAAACTCCGAGGCACAGTCCCTCCTCCACCCCACAATCTGTCTTGACAGTGATGAACTGTCTTGTCTGGCCCTCCGTGGCCACTGAAATCTGCCCTTTCACCTCCCTTGCTCCACCTCCATCTCTCCCATGATAAAAACAGTACCACCTTTCATTCCTGCTGCGCTCTCTAACTCACAAACCTTACACACATCACCCTCGGAGAGGCTGCCACCACCATCCCTCTTTACAGAAGAGAACCGGAAGTCTGAATAAGGGAGTCCTTGTTCCACTTCCCCTTTGGAACCTAGGCAAGTCAATCAATGTCTGTACGACACTTCACTCCTACTTACACAGAGGTATTCAGTTTGAGAAGCTGCTCTCATTGACTTCAACCCAGCTCCTCTTTTTGTAGCTCTGTATTTTGCCTCCTACAATTCTCTTTCTTTGTTCCCTCCACCCAACTCTTCCCATAAAAACACACAATTTCAAGCAGGAGGTGGGGATGGGGTGGTGGCACAAGCCTTTGATCCCAACACCTAGGAGGCGGAGGCAGTGATCTCTGAGGCCAGCCTGGTCTACAGAGTGAGTTCCAGGACACCAGGGCTACACAGAGGAACCCTGTCTCAAAAAACCAAAATAAATAAATAAAAAACAACCACAGAATTTCTTTGTGTCTTGAACTGAAATGACACCCTTTGGGAAATACATTCTCTGATGAACAACACCTTGGTCTACCCGCCAGAGCTATGGAGCTTGTAGACATTTAGATGTGACACTTGTCCATCCCAGTCAGACTAGTCCGTGGCCTTACAACTGTGGCCTTTTCTGCTTCTGCTCTCCCATCAACCCCCTCAAGTGGAAAAGCATCCTCTGTAACTTAGTGCCCATCACCAGAGCTTCAATCTGAGGACTCAATGTTTGGGATTGGGCAGGAGAGGGCAGGTTCTCAACCAGCAAGACACATCCCCTGAGTAGAATGGGAAATCATTTGAGAAGGTCACAATAATGTTTTCCACCACACATTTTTCAAAGTGTAGGTAAGTGCTACTTTGTAAAATTCTTGCTCAGTCCAGACCAGTACATGTGATTCCATGACTACTGGCTCCTGATATAAAAATTTGTTTCCCTTTTGAAAGCTAATGAAAACAACCCAATTCTAGGCGCAAGGGTTTAACATTCAAGTAGGGGAGACTTGTTTTCCACCAACACCTCCACCTTCTAGAAAAAAAAAAAAAAACACCTAAGTATAGGACACACTGGGGCTGAGTAAAACCAAACTTAAAATGACTTATGTGTGGGTGAAGTTTGCAAAGAAAGGTTTCTGGGAGATCCTTATGTGAAGGACTGCAGGGAGTCGCCATTCCAAGATGGTGCTGGCCTCTGGCAGCCCAGTAGTAAACAATTCCATATATGGTCATAATCTTGAGTCACTTGTGCCAAGGTCTGCGCATGCGCAGGTTACGTAGTCACAGCCTTATGTCCTCAGCCTATCCCGTGGCTCTCCGTGCTTGCATTCTGGTGGGATCCAATCATAGATTGACCCGTCCATTCAAATCCCCATATAAGCAGCCGCCTAGTAGTGCCCCGGGCCCCTCATCTCCAGCTCTCCCTTAACCAAGAGGTGCTCCAATAAAGTGTGATCTGAGAAGGATCCTCGCGTGGTGGTCGTTCTTCCTCGCTGGTCGAGGTGCTCGCCGCAAAGGACAACACTGGGCAACCCCAGCCTCTGCCATCCATTCACCCAAAGACCCCTTCGGCTGCAGAGCTACAGAAATGCATTCCGAAAACACTCCCAACTAAACTGTCCCCAGGCAGGACATGACAGAAGGGTGTACAGGACGTGGCCAACTGTGCCAACCTCATCCCCCTTTCCACCCCAATCACTGCCCTCCATCCACCAGGCCTCTCCAAAAGCGTTCCGAGTTCACGAGCCATGGCTTGTCATCTCCCCTTCTCCTTTCAATACCCCTTTCCTTGCTTGACATGTCCTCATTCAGACTTCCCCTGAAAAGCCCCATCTTCAGACAGGCCCTCTTGATAACCTTATTTACAAGATCTAGTCCCTTAACCTGCTTTATGAGTTTTCCTACTACTTGCCACCTCCAAATGCTCTACTGCATATTTATTCTTTATAGTTTATTGCAGAAACCTACAAATTTTTTTTTCTGTAAAGAACCAGATAGTAAATGTTTCCAGTGGTTTTGACAGAATTCCTCAACAATTCTATAACAGTACAAACATAGCTGAGATGACATATGAATGACCAGATGTGGCTGTTTCTCAATAAAACTTTATTTACAAAAACAGAATAGGTTCACTTGGCCTATGAACTTCTAACACAGTCTGAATGTCATGGGGATAATAAGAAACTCTTCTGTTTCGTTCAGTGTCGTATCCTGTGGCCAGAACAGACCAACATCAAACATGAAGCCAGTAACTGCTTGCGGCATGGGCGAATAGACAGTGGTGAACTCCACCTTCCCCACCTTCCCGGGTGACAATACAACAGTGGTTCAAAAGGAATGAAACCGGGAACAACAGCTTTATTTGTATTTGGCAAATGGTCCCCAGACCATGTGTGTCTGTCACCAGCAATAGTCATGCCCCATTTAAACACTTTGGTCCTGTCTTGGTCTAAGTAGAAACCTGTTAAAATACAGATTGCTGGGCCCACTCTACAAATTCTCCTCCAGTAGACAGATCTAGGCAGAGCCAAAGAACCTAACTTTTCAGCAAGTTCTACAACCAAGCATCCACCTTGCATTTCAGGGTCACAACTGCCACGGAGAGTTGCAAATCCAACCCAACAGAAAATCACTAAGGGTAGGTGGGTGGCTTTTGTTTGTTTTTATTTAACTTAATGTCATGATTATTGGGGGGAGGGAGGAAGACAGGGTCTGTGTGTGTGTATGTGTATATGTATGTATGTATGTGTGTGTATGTATATATATATATGTATATATGTATGTATGTATGTATTTATATCTCCCTGGCTATCCTGAAAATGACTGTGTAGAGCAGGCTAGCCTCGAACTATGCAGATCAGCGTGCCTGTTTCCCAAGTGCTGGGATTAAAGGCGTGCACCACCACCACTACCCCAGGCTTAACTCCATGATTCCTGAGGGTGTACTTTTTAGATGACATGCCCCCTTAGTGATGCCCATACTGGTAGTACTTGGACCACACTTAGAAAACCACTGGATGGGGCTAGAGCAATGGTTAATTTAAGAACACTGGCTGCTCTTCCAGAGGACCAGGGTTCAATTACCAGCACCCACATGGCAGCTTGCAACTGCCCGCAACTCCAGTTCTAGGGGATCTGACACCCTCACACAGATATGCATGTAGGGAAAATACCAGTGCACATGAAAAAAAAAATTTAAAAAAAGAAAACCACTGGAAGCCAGGCATAGTGCTGCACACCTTTAATCTCCGCACTTGGGACGCAGAGGCAGGCCATCTTTGTGAGTTCAAGGCTAGCCTGGTCTACAGATTGAGTTCCAGTACAGCCAGGGCTACACAGAGAAATCTTGTCTCAAAGAACAAAACAAGGGTACCCAGCTAAAGGGTGGGGAAGGAAAAAAAGAAACAATAACAACAAAATGCAGCAAACTATACTTGTAGGGTCTTACACTACTGAAAACAAATGTAACAGACGCACGATGGTCCCGTCATCTGATGGGGCAGAAGACATCGAGTCTCTAACAGTGAGCTGGCTCCATGTTAAGACACTTGCCACCGAGCCTGAGGCCCTGAGTTCAATCCCCAGCATCCACATGGTGGAAGGAGAGAGCAGTCCTCTGACCTCCAGATAAGCTCCACAGCATGTGCTCTATCACTGAGCTCTATCCTCAGCATCTGCATTTTTAAGGCAGAGTCTGTAATTGATAGCAAGCAAGCCTTTTTTAAAAGAAAAAAAACAGGACAGCTACTTGAGATCAAATCTCTTCATAATATTAATAATCTGCAGCCAGGGGTGAGGTGGCTTTAGTTCCAGCACTTGGGAGCCAGGGACAGGTGGATCTCTGTCACCAAAAGGGAAAAATAAAATAAAAGCATCTGCAATAAATGACCAAGCCTAGAGAGGTTGTCCTAGCCTAAGGGCTGAAAAATTGACTCCATCAGAAACAACTCTCCGTCCTCTGAACTACTTTAGAACTTGTCATGGAGTAGCCATGATTTCACAAGGTCTGCACTCCAAACCCCTTCCTCTTCTGACCTTAGGTGATCAAATGGATTATAATTAAAACAAAAAACCAGCAACAACTATGTATATTAGCCAGGGTGGCTCCTGCTATAAACCCCCTGGAGCTCAGGTAGGAGGAACCAGTGAGTTCAAGGCCAGCAGAGGCTCACACAAGACTGCCTCAAGAAACTAAAAGATTTAGTTGCTGTTTATAAAGTGCGTTTCTACTACCGAGATGGTTATAGTTTGCTAATGTAGGTTAGAAACATTTTTAATAAAGAAAAATCCAGAATGTTACTAAATAGCCCAGTAAGCAGAAGGCAATATTATACAAAAGTTCACTTATGGATATGATGAAAAGATGAACTCACAAATCTATGCAGGAATCTAAAGATGAAACTCAGCTGAGAACTAGTATCACTACATAAACTGTCCACCAGATTTAAGATTGCATAAACAAATGTACAAATATCTTATTAAGGGCTGCCGATGTCATTCAGCGGTGGAACACCTGCCTGGCCTGCACAAAGTTCTGGGTTCAATTCCTCAGCAGTACCAACAAACCAAACCAAGCTAAAAGACTCTATTATTTTTTTAAGCAGGTGTGATAAAACATGCACTCACAAATTTGGGGTGTGGATGCAGGAGAATTCAGAGTGCAAGGTCATCTTTGGCTACCCAGTGAATTTGTGACTAGCCTGGAAGACATGAAACTGGGGTCTTTTGTTTAAAGATTTATTTATTTATTTACTTATTTTGGTTTTTTTGAGACAGGGTTTCTCTGTGTAACAGTCCTGGCTGTCCTGGAACTCACTTCATAGACCAAGCTGGTCTCGAACTCAGATCGCCTGCCTCTGCCTCCCAAGCGCCAGGATTAAACGTGTGTGCCACTACTGCCAGCTAAAGATTTGTTTTTATTTTATGTGTATGAGTGTTTTATGTGCAGTATGCATGTGCACCACATGCCTTCCTGGTGTCCCCAAGGAGTCTGTCTTAACTGTTGAGCTATCATCTCTCTACTCCCCAAACCAGGTCTTACAACAAAAACAACCAAAATACTGCATAATTCTAATGTTACGAAGGCATGTTATAATATCAGGGCATTATTAACTTATTACAATTAATAGCACCTCATTTTAATGTAGCTACCAGAGAATTTTAAGTCACATGTGATGTACAACTATAATCCCAGCACTTGGGAAGCTGAGGCAGGGGAATTGCTGCTAAGCTTGAAGCCAGCTTAGGCTATCAACTGAGCTATATCCCAGTCCCTCTTCTGACCTGTGCCACCACTATGTCTATCCATAACTACAGCCACACAAAGATGATACAAATAACTATCAGAATCTGGAATGGTCAGCTGATCGGCAGGGTACCTGGATATGAAAACCACCCTCCAGTCAGGAAAGGACACGTCTACAACTCTTACACAGTGCGTGCTGCCTGCTTCCCTTCAGTGTCCTTAGCTCCTCGGAGAGCCCAGCTGCTTGCACTGCCAAGCCTAGACAGGCATGGAGGGGCCACTGGTGGAGCAAGGATGACACAAGGGGGGTCTGGCCGCTCAGCCCAGCAGTTGTTAGTTACATAAGCAACAGGACCGTACAAAGCCTGTAATGCAAAAACTAAGTGCTTTGAACACAAAATTAAACATTTAATCCCTTGAGCTCTTTTCTCACTAAGCATCAAATATAATTACAAACCTATGAGGAATAATCTATTTTAACATACTTTTACATATGCAGATGTGCACCGAGACTTTAGAATGGCACCACGGTTTAATACTGAAAAGGAAAGAAATGAACCGCTGGGCAGAATCAGACTGTGAAATGTAAATGAAAATAAACTTAAAGGAGGAAGGCTCGTGCAACTGTTGACAAAATATTAAAATACTTACATGGTTTAACTACCTTGTCATAAAACATAAACTTCAAGATTAATTCCAGCACACTGGAAGAGAGCCCAACAGGAAAGCATTTAATTTCCAGACATGTGTTTCAGACCCACTGAATAGTACCATCTTCTAGCAAGGGATCTACAAGTTGAGGCAAGCACCGGATGCCTTTGAGTGGCACCAGGGTAGGCAGTCCATAAGTACTCACCGAACCAACAATAAACGGACCAACAATTCCAACACACAGTACACTCAGCACAGAGTTAACCTGACAGCAGAGGCAGCGCTGAAACCAACATTGCCCTGGGCCATCCCAGGCACGGCCGAGGACTCAGCTCCCTGGACTGTTTCTGCTCTGGGTAGTTCGTTCATTGATCCTCTTTCCCACAATCCGCCTTCCTGTTGGTTAACCAGCATCCCCCAATAAAAACAGGAGAGGATTACCAGTCTTGGTTGTTTTAAAGAGGGCTCTCAGTAGCCAGATACTGGTGGTGGTAAAATTCCCTTTAATCCCAGCACTCGGGAGGCAGAGCCAGGTGGATCTCTGTGAGTTCGAGGCCAGCCTGGGCTACCAAGCGAGTTCCAGGAAAGGTGCAAAGCTACACAGTGAAACCCTGACTCGAAACCCCTCCCCCCCAAAACAACAACAACAAAAAAATTCACAGGTAATAAATATTATTCCTACCTAGCAAAGGGAAGGGAGGGCAAAAGTAAACACTGTGTAGAGTATCCGGGGAGATGTTCCTGGAGGGGCCCTTAACTTCAAAGGCAGAGATGGCATTGTATTGGTCTTTAAGGAACAATAAACAAGTCATAACCAAAAGGTAAATTACAGACTTTCTGGGGTATTGGGGATCTAAATTCAGGCCATATGCTTATGCAGCAGGGGCTTTAGCCACTGAACCAGCTCCCCAGCCTCAACTTAGCACTTGAAAAAGATTCTCAGTCAAGCCCAGTGGCTCATGACTGTAATCCCAACACTTGGAAAGCTGAGGCAGGAGGACTACCGTGAATTTGAAGCTTGCCTGAGCCATCATCCATAGTTAGGTCTACATCAGCCTAGGTTACAAAGCAAGGATGTTGTCTCAAACCAAACCAAACCAAAAAGTAACAAACATAAAAAGTGATTTTCTAAATGAAAGTTCTTCGGCTACAGAAAAAGGGTATAGTTCATGCCAGCTCAATGTAAGACAAAGAGAAACACACATATGCACACATGCACACATACAATTCAACAGAGAGAACGTGCAACCTAATCAGGCCTAATGTCAAGAACTCACTCACTGTTCTGTTCCTCCTAGCCCAAAGTGACATACCTGGCCCACTCTGTCAGCCCAGGATTTTCCTCTCTAGTGGCAATGATAAATTTCAAGGGTCCATATCCATCCATACTTTCTCCCCACATCCCGTAACTGCTGGCAAAGTTTGTTGGGACTGCTGGTTGGCACCAGAGCCAGAGACAAGATGAGACAATTTTGCATTACTGATGGACCCCCCAAGCTCTGCTCTGCTCAAACTCAAACAACTGCCTAGGCGGTGACCAGCACTAAGAAGCACCATACAGGATGCTGGCCATAGCGATTCATCTCTTGTGAGTGCACTGGACACTGCGCCTCCTGGTGTCTGCTTCCCAGGACACCGCACCAGGCCTGAGTGGTGTTTTCTGTTTCTGACACTGCGGCTATATAATCATTGCCAAGTTCCATACTCACTCTCTCTCCTAGGCCAACACCTGTCTGGCCTCCGGTCCTTACAATCGAGAGTACCCTGTGTTTGTTTTGACCATTCACATCCTTCCCAAGTAGTTTTTCCTAGGTAAAACCTAAGCCTTGGAAACGGTCTGCTTTATTTTATTTTATTTTATTGTACTGAAGATGACCAATACATAACAATGAACACATTTAAAAACTGCTGAGCTCTGTATACTTATGGACTCTTTCCTCAACCTTAATGAATAACTTCAGTGACTTAGAAAAAAAGCTATTTAAGGAAATGAAAAAGGTTACATCCCTTAGGACAACATTAAAATTAACACGAAATTACTACTTTGCATGTATGTATGCATGTATGTGTTTGGTTTTTTAAGACAGGGTTTCTCTGTGCAACAGCTCTGGCTGTCCTATAACTCGCTTTGTAGACCAGGCTGACCTCAAAATCAGAGACCTGCCTTCCTTGGCCTCCCAAGTGCTGAGATTAAAGGTGTGCACCACCACTGCCTGCAATTTTTTTTTAAATTACAAATAACACTCTACTTTTCTGAAGTATAGATGCTTCCTTTGAATGCACATCCAAGAAAGTAGCCTCACAGCAGTAATAATTAATTATGCAATAACATTTCAGAGATAATTCAATAATCTTCACTAAAAACCTGTGAAGCCAAGGCATGGTAGCACACTCCTGAAATCCTAGCACTCAGGTGGAGGTAGAAGGGTCAAGAGTTCAAGGTTAGCCTTGACACATTGTTTGAGGCCAGTCTGGGTCACATGAGACTATTTAGAAAAAAAAAAAAAAAAGATGGCTCAGTGGTTAAGAGCACTGGCTGCTCTTCCAGAAGACCTGAGTTTGATTCCCAGCACCCACCAGACATGACAGCTCAACCACCTGTAACTCCAGTTCCAGGGGAACCACTGCCCTCTTCTGGCGTAAGTCTGTAATACACAGACATGCATGCAAGCAAAAGCCAGATGTATAGAAACTTTTAAAAAAGAAACAGTGGCAGGGTGGGGATGAGGACCGTCTTTAGTCCCAGCACCTGGGGCAGGCAGAGGCAGACAGATCTCTGTGAGTTCAAGGCCAGCCTGGTCCACAAAGCAAGTTCCAAGACAGTCAGGACTGTTATACAGAGAAACTCTGTCTCAAAAAACCAAAACCAAAACCAACCAACAAAACCCAATCAAGTAGCTTCCTGCACACAACAGATACTATAAAGTGAACACTTTGAAAACTAAGTCACAATTCATGAGTGCACAGGCTTCTTTCTACAAGGACGCAAACTAAATGAATGGATCTGTTTGATCAGAAAGTTCCTAAGTTTGTACTATGACAAAACTTCCTTTCTAATTACAAAATTATTGGGGGTTGTTTGGTTATGGTTCTTTTGGTTTTTTTTATTTTGGAGACAGGGTCTCATGTAGTCTAGGTTGGCCAGGAATTGCCTGATCTGTCTGCCTCAGCCTTCTGACTGCATACACAGCCTAATGCAAAGCAATGTAAAATTCCAAGATTAAAACATTTAAGTACTATTTTAGTACAATTTGAACCTAAATACAAAATACCAACCCATGGAAAAATATATTTCAAGTTGAACTTCATATGAAGAACCTAGAAATTAAAATACAATGTGTCTGCCGTAAATCAAACAGTGAAGGGGATGATAAGGAATCTTCTCACTTACACAACTTAGGTAAAACATAGCTCTCTGAACAGATGAAGATAGGTTTCTTCTGTATCCCAGAATCTAATCAATATTTATATGTATAATTCAGCTATCATTTGACTTAAAAGGGCTTACTGGGAAATGTTATCATTTATACTATTTTCTACAGAGAAAATATTTTACTGTTTAAAATAACCCTGGACTTTTAAATTATAACCTGTTTTTATGTTCAGGCAAAAAAAATGTCTTTTCTCATAAATTTATGTTCTTATCTATTGTTTACGGAAAGTCAAAGTAGTTGAGCATGATCGCTTATGCCTACAATTCCAACCCTCAGGAAAGACAGGAGGATCACAAGTTCAAGATTAACGTTCGCTACAAAATAAGTTCCAGGCCAGACACATACACAAAGCAAAAAAAGGAGAAAGTCAAGGAACTGCGACCTGTGATTTATTGGAACTGTGTCTTAATACTGTCATGATCTTTGAACAACAGTCAAGACATGATGGCACAGATCTTTTCAGCGACAAGTAAAACTGCATGCCAATTATCAAGCCTGGCTTGAGAATTCTAAAAACAAAATTCAAATTCTGAAAAAAAAATTTCAGTTCACTCTATGTCTTTATGTGTGTTTGGTTCTAGAGTATTTTTTTTAAGAAAAATATACAAATGGGCACAACTTTCAGAAAGTTATAACTGATACTCTACAACACACACACATTTAAACATGTTGTACATGATAAAAGTTAATACAGAATTTTTGTCAATAAAAAAAGTTGCTAGATATAGTGGTAACCCTAGCACTTGGTAGGCAGAGGCAGGAAGATCAGGAGGTCAAGGTCATCTTCAGCAATACATCAAGTCTGAGGCTGGTTAGGGCCACATGAGACCCTGCTTCTGAAAACCAAAACTGAAGGCCAGGGATGTTGCTCCATGGCAGCATCCATACAGCATGTGTACATCAGTCCTCAGTTCAACCCCCAGTGCTGCGAAAAGACAACATAAACTGATACTAACTAGACTGCTGGCCTAGACAGCTCTGCGCTCAGATTCTGCAAGTGAACAGTATTAGATGTTTCTGAGAAACAAGTACCAATTTGTTACCTGGTCCATCTATCACTGTCATTATGCAAGTAAAAACCCCCAAACAGTTAGTGGAATAGAAGTCAAACAAAGACAGCCTTGCGGCACAGGCCTGCAATCCTAGCTACAATGGAAGCTGAAGCAGGAGCATCACGACGTGTTCAAGGCCTGCCTGGGACACAGAGTCAATTCATAAAGTAAGGAAGACTGTGTCAGAACTTTAAAAAGGCTGAAGTATTCGTTTGGTGGTAATTCCCCTGGCTAGCATGAAGGAGGCTCTGGGTTCCATTCTCAGCACTACAAACAAAACCACCAAGTAAATATAATGAATGTGAGGAACAGATTTCTACTTGACATCTCAAACAATTTCTCTCTTGCCAAGAGCACAGGAAAGGCTGGGGTTCAGCTCTCTTGGTAGACGGCTTGCCTAACATACATGAGGTTCCATGTTGGCTCCCCGGCACCGCATAAACACAGCATGGCGGTGTGCCCCTGTAATTCCAGCCTTGGGGGTGGAAGCAGGAGGGCCACAAGTTCCCAGTCCCCCCAGTCACAGCGAGGACGACACAGACCCTGACTCAGACAACTTCACAGCAGCAGGGCTGCCAGTAGCAGAGTCAAGGACAGTGCTTGTACCAAACCCGACAATCCAAGTTCGAAGCCCAGGACTCCTGTGGAGATCAAAGGAGAACCCACTGACTACCCCAGATATATTGCGGCATGCGCCGCCCCACTTCCTGAACGGAGAAATACATGCAGTATCTTTTTAATAAAGAGTTTCAGAGAACAAGCTTAAAAAGTACTTGAAATGGGTACATATAGTAATGAACACACCTGTAATCCCCAAACTTGAGGCAGAAGAACATGAGTTCAAGGCCAGCCTGCACAATAAGAGACCCTGTCCCCTGTCCCCCACCTCCCCCCCAAAAAAGAAGAAAAAAAACACTCAAGATGTAAAATCAAAACAGATTCCCTCTCTAAAACTGGGCAGAACAGGGGAGGATATCTCAGGAAGTAAAGGCATTTGCTACCCAAGCATGGTGAGCAGAGTCTGAGAGAACTGACTTCCAAAGGTATCCCAACTCATACACACGCAGTGCTCAAACCCCCCCCCCCCCCTCTACACTACATACGTTGAAACTGGGCCGAAAAGGCACGAACAAAGGCGGGAAGCACTCTGACACCCACTTGCTCATTCTCTTTCTTTGGGCTACCTCAGGCAGTGCTCCCTCGGGAAACTGTCCGCAACACCTCTCTCCTACCAGGCTTAAAGGGAAAGGCTGCGCCTCCTTATTTCCCACATTCCTTGGTACCTAGCAGTGCACTTTACATAGTAACAAAACAGTCCAAGGACTTAAAGCTATCTGTGCTAGCCCACATAACCAAAGAGAACACTCATAACAGCTAACGAGCTGAGTGATCTGACAGGTCTTTATTTACAAAGCCATTTCCTGACTTTTAAACTCGGAATCGCATACAGTTGAAATATGCTGTTTACCAAAACATGACATTAAGGGGTGTGTGTGTGAGAGATACAGGATTTTACTATGTAGCCCAGGATGGCCTGGGCCTCTAAACCCTTCAGCCTCAACTTCCTGACAGGGAGGGTGCTGGAAATACAGGCCCGAGTCTGAACGTTTTGTTTCTTTTGACAGAGCTGGCTGGCATTAAATTCTTGGGCTCAAGGGATCCTTACCGGAAGAGCGGCTACACCTAATAGCCAGGTGACACCATACCTAACTCCCTTTTATTTTCTTTTGGTGGTGAAATCCAGAGCCTCATGGTGCAGGTCAACTGTAAAGCCAGGGATGCAGCTTAGCTGGTAAATGCTTACCCAGCATGTATGAAGGCCTGAGTTCAAGCCCCAACATTCCATAAATCAGGCATGCTTGTAGGCGTGAATGGAAATCAAGAAATCAAGAGCTCAAGGTCACTCTTGATCACACTGTCATCAAGGCCAGCCGGAGATACCTAAGACCCTGTCTCAAAAGAACAAGAAGCCGAAGAACACAACAGCATGTACTCCATAACTGAGCTACAGTCCCAGCCTGAGAGATTTTAAAAAATAAACACAGAAAACAGAAAATGACTGGGTTTGGTGTGTAAGAAACAGAATTAGATATTGTTGATATAAAGAACACAAAGTGACTGGGTGCTAGTACCTGGGAAATGTTTGCTAACATGACAAGTACATTTCAAAATAAAATGAAAAGAGGCCTTGCAATTCTCCTGAGTCAAGTCACACAGCAAATAGGAACTTCGCTGTTTGGAGCAGAGCCACCTCCACAAAAAGGTAGCGCTCATTCCCCAGCCCTTCCCAGTCTATGCGGTACTGCCTCAGGAGACACTGAGTTGGCTGTCCCTGCTCACGACCCAATGGAAATACATACAGGCATACCAAGGGGGCGGTCTCCCACCCGGTCCAGGAGCCCAACTCTAAACCTCTACCGAAGGGCAGAGGCAGGCAAATACAAGGCCTGGATGAACTGGGCCACCACCAGCTCCTGACCGGCCGCACTAGCTAAGAATGGATTTTACATTTTTAAATGGTGGTGGTGGCAGCGTTTCAAGGAATCATATTTCATGACACATGAAAATTATATGAAATTCAAATGTCAGCGTCCATAAATAAGGTTTTAATTGGAACACAGCCACAACCACTCGATTAGCTGGTTTTCAAATCACAACTGTGGTAGTGACAGAGCTTCTAGCTGGCCCTTTGGAGAAAGTATGCTAAGCCTGGCCTAGAGTGCTTCTCCGTCCTTGGCTGTGTCCACTTTTCTCAGCGCAGTCCAGTGCTTGACAGGTATTCATCTTGGGGCTGTGTGGTCCAAAGTTCCATCATCTGTACACTACAGAGTAACTGGTTAGGGTTGGGAGAAGACAAAGTAACAAGTCACTTGTGCACAGAAGCCTGGAAAAGCAAGGAGAAGGCAGGAACATTACAGGCGGCACAGCTCTACCCTGTACTACACGCCTATCCAGTTCTGGGTCATAATCCCGAGGAGAATATGTCCTGCAGACAATGTGGAGGACAGAGAGAAAGAGCTCAGAAACCAGAGCACTAAAACAATGCTAGGCTAGGTGGGGTGTCACAGGAGGGAGGTGGATACAGGGAGACTGGCTGGGGGGCTCAAAGTATGAGTGAGGCTAGCCTAGTGCACGGAGTGAGTTCAGGCCAGCCAAGAATCATGATCCTGTCTCAAAAGCAAAGCTGAGGCCAGACAGTGTGGTGCACACCTTTAATCCCAGAACTCAGGAGGCAGGGTGGGCAGATCCCTGAGTTTGAGGCCAGCCTGGTCTACAGAACAACTTGCAGGACAGCTGGGGCTACATCGGAAAAACAGACAGACAGACAGACAAAGCTGAAAGGATCAGCTGGCCCAGGTAAGTGAAGACCTGGGCTTGTACCCTGTATCTGCTGATGTGTCAATCCCTCCTGATGAAAATAATCACTGCCTGAAATGATACACAAAACACAGACATCTCTCTCCAACAGATGCAACACTGAATCTACCATTCCTGCATTAGGCCAGAGACTAGACCCTTAAACTATTTCTGTCTGTTGACACATAACTTTAATTACAGTTCTGGGGAGGCAGAGGCAGGCAGAATTCATGGCCAGACCAGCCAGGGCTCCTTAGTGAGACCCTATCTCAAAGTAAATAAATAAAATAATAAATTTAATTAATGTATGTATCTAAATATAAAAATCATTTGTTAAACACTACACAATATCTTCAACACATCCTTTTAGAAAATATCTGGTATTAAGTTGTCAAGAAAGATGTTGCAAGTTTGAAGATGTCAAGTAACTGAAAGGCAGCAAAAGTTTTATAAAGCACCCTTTCCAGGACCAAACAGGGAAAGACAGGCTTAAATACACAGTGTGTGATTTACTGAAGGATATTATATCTACCTAAGTCATTTTAACTACTCTAACACACCATCTCAGGGTAAAGGACTCTTTTTCCAGGCTACTGCTCATTAAGAATATTCTGGATCTGGATGCTTCCTTAAGGTGAGGAGCAAAGATCTCAGGCCCCCATCTCCCTAGGCTGTTCTTCTGTCATCTAATCTAGTTCCTGAGGTAGTCTGCAGCCCATGCTCACTTCCATTGTGTCTTGAAGGTGGTCAATACACCTGCCATGTAAAACTAACCTTAACATCTTCAAATGGAATTGACTATAACCTTAATTACAACTTTTTTCAACAGGATGGGTTAACAGGTAGAGTTCCAATTATTTCTCTGTTCCTGACTGGGACTAATATAGTTATCCTGTTATTCCAACACTTGAACAATTAGTAATCAAAAATGCTCCAAGAAGTCTCTTTCCTATTAGGTTTTTTTTTTTTTTTTTTTTTTTTAAATACAGAATCCGGGAACACAAAATGTTCAGAGCTAATCTCAATCTTGCCATTAGGAATGCAAATTCTGAAACTTGCACTAAATATATGTTAATCAATCAGGGTTTTACAACCCAGAAAACCCATGGTCTGTATTTCCCTAAGAATGCCCTTCCCTCGGTGAAGCACACCCTAGGATCCTCCACAAACTTTCTCCACTCCCCAAACACTTATCCAGGACTTGAGAACCTAAGGGACATAATACTTTCAAGTCACTTCTCCAATCTTCCATTAACCGTAGCGAAATAAACTTTCCACTAAGTCGGGTGACTACTTTTGAATGTAAAACCTGCCGTAGTGAAACAAAGATCACACAGCCCCCTCCCCCCTTCCT